>SJYV01056334.1:1907179-1955704 GCA_006410875.1 Neotragus pygmaeus
GACCTTTGTTGGCAAAGTAATGTTTCTGCTTTTGAATATGCTATCTAGGTTGGTCATAACTTTTCTTCCAAGGACTAAGCGTCTTTTAATTTCATGGCTGCAGTCACCATCTGCAGTGATTTTGGAGCCCCACAAAATAAAATCCACACTGTTTCCACTGTTTACCCATCTATTTCCAGATGCCATGATCTTCGTTTTCTGAATGTTGAGCTTTAAGCCAACTTTTTAACTGTCCACTTTCACTTTCATGAAGAGGCTTTTTAGTTCCTCTTCACTTTCTGCCATAAGGGTGGTGTCATCTGCATATCTAGCCATTATTATTCTATTAACTTTTCTGATTCCTCAATAGCATTTCTCACCAAAATCTGAACTAGTTTATGTCTTGTTTCCCCATGCTACCCTTTACCTAGGGCCATGCCAGGCACATGGTGAGTGGCAATGAACAATGGATGAAAGAAAATATCACAGCTATTACACATGTGCATTGGTATTTAGATTCCATACTTTCTCTGCTTCTCAATACAATTTCCCACCAAACCCCAATAAAGATTCTCTTTCTCAAAATATTTTTAAAAAATGAAAAATGAAGGAATAGGAGAGCGAGGATAAGAGAAAACCTGGTGCAAATAAAGAACTATCAGATATTCCGTTACTGTAAGTAATGGATAGTTAGGATTATGTAGGGCCGGTAAGAGGGATTTTTGTGTATATGTGACTTTTTAAAAATTGCTTTAGCTTTTAGTATATTGCCAGGATCTGAGTTCTTGTTGGTGTTTCCCAAAAGGGAATATCATACTTTAAAAACACATGTAGGCCTATAATTTAAATAGAATACTCTTCATTTTCCTTCAGAATTACTGTTTGAGTTTCCTACCATGTTGTAGGACTGATCTGTAGACTAGGAAAATGGGGGCAAGAAAGGGAGTTCACTCTAAGGAAATTACACTGTGATTTTACATAGCATTCTGTTACAAGGTGAGTTTCATTATCACTGAATCTCTGGCTTTTCTGTTGGTACTCATGCTTTTTTTTTTGTTCTGGTGAAACACACACATACACAACAATGTTTCTACTTGTACCCACATGCTAAAGTTCACATCTTTCTGTCCTCACTAACCCCTACTTCCAGAGTAATCACAAATTTGTCCCCATGGAGAACAAACCCTAAAGCCTGGAAGGGGACACCCTTGGTCCAGTGGTTAAGACTTCACCTTCCAGTGCAGGAGGTGGGAGTTAGATCTGTGANTCACATCTTTCTGTCCTCACTAACCCCTACTTCCAGAGTAATCACAAATTTGTCCCCATGGAGAACAAACCCTAAAGCCTGGAAGGGGACACCCTTGGTCCAGTGGTTAAGACTTCACCTTCCAGTGCAGGAGGTGGGAGTTAGATCTGTGATCTGGGAGTTAAATCCCATAGGTCTTGTGGCCAAAAAACAGACAAACAAAAAAAACCCATAAAATATAAAGCTGGCAGATATAAAGGGGTTACTACTCATTCCAAAGCATCTGTAGCCTTTCTCTCAACAGCAAAGTAAGTAGACTTCCTTCTAGTTCTGCCCAGACTCTCTGCATTCATTTGCCATCATTTTCCAAATGGGTATAAGTACATGATCCATCTTGTTCACACTTTTATTTTTAATTTAATTTTCAGCCTATCTAGAACATGTAAGTGGCTCCCTCCCTTGGGAAAGAGCAAAAAGTTTGGTAATTTTATGATGATAACACCTTTGTTGGCAATATCTGATGATATACAACCCATGTAAAGAAGGTTATTTTCCTGAAGGAAGATTTTCTCCTTAAGTTCAGCTATAACAGAAAGTAGCAAACAAACTTTTCAACACTTAAAGCCCCTGTAACTTGAACATAATATTTTTCCCAAATAGGATTGAAATTTTGAGACCCCATAATAGCCATATCATATATCATTGAGATATATGTGTCTTGTTCTTTTGTTTTCTAAGCTAATTCTTTTATAAAGTAAATTTTTCATCATCAGGGATTTTGTAAAGATCCCAAGAAGAGACATTTCTTTCAGGAAGTAACCATTAGGACAGAATCATAAACAGCCAAATATACTCGGATTAATATAAATGTCCTTCATGGGACAGTTTGCCCTCACCACAAGTGACTCTTTAATAAGATTGAGCAATTTTCCTGAGAAAAGCACTTGACTGAGACAGAACCTGTGTCACTTGTCCAAAAGGAGGACTCAGACAAATATTTTCATCTGGCTTTTGTTCATTACCTGGCTCTAAGCTACACATCATCCATATTTTTATCTACCACACTTTAAGCATTGCTGTAATTTGAGCAGACTACAAAGTTCAAGAGCATGTGTGCCGTTCCACCTAGTGGACAGTTGATTAGATGGACTTCCAAGGCATGTTTGATTTAATTAATCTGGTTCTGGAAGAAAAGAGAGACAGAAGAAAAGTAATGCTATCAAGTGCCAGGCAGTACTAGGATGAGGAGCACAGTCTTTCTCTAAATCTTGGAATCAAGCCGGGGTCACTAATTCTGATTAGCAACAGACCAGCTCCTTATCCCACACAGGTCCTTATGGAGCTGAAGAAGATGAATCTGATCTGCCAAGACAGAGCTTGCATTTAATCTAAGGAGGGAAATGGGGACACCTACACTCAGCCAAACCTTCCTCTGGGTTCTCTCTTGGGAAGCAAACAGAGGGTAAAAGTAGGGGAAATAAACACAATGAGAAAGATGGAAGATAAATTATGAAGATAGACAAGACTGCAGGAGAGCAGATGAGGAAAACAAGGAAGAAGGAGGTAGGGGTGTACCAGAAAGCCCCAAGGGATAAAGTCAAAGACAACTTTTCAAGGCACATCAGTTTGTTTCACCTCATTTTCTTGGGCCTACTTATTTAATGGCAATCTGAAAATCATTTAATCACTACATATTTACTGAGACCTACAATAGGCCAGGCACTGTATGAGGAACTTTGCTTACACAATTTTGTTTAATCTTTGCAGCAATATTGTATGGTGGGCTGTTTTACACATAATTGTAAGGTTTAGAAAAAAAGTAAATTCCTCCTCTACTTTGTAGCAAAGTCATAATTCAGTTCCAGGTTTGGCCGAATCCAAAGCTTAGGCACTTTCTATTACTCCAGCAGAGTAAAAATAGTAAGAGAGGGGCTCATTAACTTCTGCAAGGGGGTATTTCTTTTAAATCAATAATTTTAATAGAAAGACCAGTGCTGGAACAATGTATTGCTTTAGGGAAAAAAAAAAACCCACGGAGATGAAGGTCCAGGAAAAGATGTTGCTCATTTTAATATTTCTTGCGAAAACTTCCAACAGGGGAAGCTTTGGGACTATATTTCTTAAAAGTTTCATGTGATAAAGCACCAGGAAATAGGAATTTTCATTGTAAAGCAACCATNAAAAAAAAAAACCCACGGAGATGAAGGTCCAGGAAAAGATGTTGCTCATTTTAATATTTCTTGCGAAAACTTCCAACAGGGGAAGCTTTGGGACTATATTTCTTAAAAGTTTCATGTGATAAAGCACCAGGAAATAGGAATTTTCATTGTAAAGCAACCATGAAAAACTGACATAGAAAATGTAAAGTGTATAAAATGTATACTGTGTGCCAAATTAGACATCATTACATATCATGTCCTAGCTAGCCAGCACCCTTTCTAATGAACATTTGCGAAAGAAAAACTTAAAATTGAGTAAGTAATGTGTTGAGTATTATTTTCCTGTAGTGTCTCCATGAATGTCTTTGTGCCTTTTTTGGATGCCAGGTTTCCATGCAGAATTTGAGAACCCACACTTTGGGCAATGGGTTGTCTCATAATGGGCTTGAAGTTTTGAAATATAATTCAAATATGATTTGAAATATATACAGTTGTAAAAATTGTGAAACCTTTCAGAAGGTTTGTCAAAGTTACCGACTTTATCACTTTGGGCTTTCTGGTACACTCCTACCTCCTTCTTCCTTTTTTCCCCCATTTGCTCACCTGCAGCCTTGTGTTTTTCCATAATTTACTCCCATCCTAATCTGATTACAAGTATAAGAAGCTTGAGATTCTCATAGAGAAGCCCAAATCCTAACTTGGTTGGAAAGATAGAAATCTAAGTGTACAAAAAGTCATAGAGGGTACTTCCCTGGTGGCCCAATGGCTAAGACTCCATGCTCCCAGTGCAGAGAGCCAAGATTTGTTTGCTGATCGGGAACTTGGATCCCACATGCTGCGACTAAGGGTTTACATCCTACAATTAAAGATCCCACATGCTGCCAGGATGATCTAAGATCCCACATACTGCAGTTAAGACCTGGTGTAGCCAAATAAATACTAAAAAAAAGCCATTGATGATTCACTAGAAGCTAAAGCATGGAAAGAATGGAATGGAGCAACAGGAAAAAAAATTCATTTTGCTTATATCTCTTATATTCCATATTTGCTTGGAGTTCCCTGTATATTTCGGAGACTTATTTTTTCCTCACCCTTTTAAAACACATTCCTTTTGGTGAACCTAAACATGCTAATTACAACTTTAACCCAGCCCCCAACATTCACAACCATCACTTTCCTTTCAGTGCTTGCTCCCTCAAATGAGTAATAATTGAAGTTTGAGGTTTTTTTCTGAGCATCTCTGTGTGTAATGAGACATTATGAAGTTTTCTCTTTTGCAGATTAAGTTACAAAGACATATCTATTATATTGTCATTGTGCCCAATGGACTCTGTTTCCCTCTAAACCTTTCTTGCCTCTGTTCCATCTCCCAAAACCTGGCCTCCTTGGACCATCTCACTGGGCTTTCTCACCCATTTTCTGATTCACTTTGGCCAATGGGAGACAGCAGTGAGAGACAGAGCGGGGAGGAGGACAGGTTATATGCTCTGTTGTCTCTGCTTCCTCCCCATGAGCTGTGTAGGCCATAGTGCTGGCAGTGGCTCTCATCTGGAAGCCCCCATGCAATGAGGTGTTAGTTTTCTAGTGGTGCCACCACGAATTGCCTCAAACTGGAAGGCTAACAACAACAGAGCTTGATTCTCTTCCAGCTCTGGAAGGTCAGAAGTCCAAAATCAAAATGTCAACAGTGCGTGCTCCCTCTGATGGCTGTAGGAGAGAACTATCTGATTCTCCTAGCTTCTCGTGACTCCAGCCATTCCTTGGCTCGTGGCTGCCAAGAAGTTCAGTTTATACCTCTGTCTTCACATGGCTTTCTCTGCTTCTCCCCCTTGTTTGTGTCTCCTCTTCTGTAAGAACCCCTACTATTGGATTTGGGTAGTAACTGGACCATCCACCATGATCTCATCTTGAAATCTTTAATTACATCTGCAAAGAACTTTTCTAAGTAAGGTTACATGAGTAGGTTCGGGTGGGCACACATGAGGGACCATCTTTCAGCCCAAACAGATGAGTCTTGCTCTGAGACATTCTGCTCCTCCTTTTCTCCTTCAGGCTTCACCTTCCCTTGGGGGGATCCTCTTAACCCTGCCCAAGCTACCATTTAAACATGCATGGCCCCTAAGATAGTTATATAAAGTATATATCATAGTGTGGAAGATGCTTTAAAAAGAAACCTAAACATGACTTTATCAACCAAGATTCTGATGTGAAATCCCAGCCTCAGCCAGACTCCTTTACCCTCGGTAGAATCTATCTTTTCTGATTCATTCAGCAAGATTCACCACTGAAAACTTGCAAACACACTTGTATAAAGCCATATGAGCAGAAGAGCTGATTTTCCATGATTCTGCCAGGTTACAGCTAGATATTGGCTAATTTTGGAACTCTGTATGTAGAAAGGAGTAATCTTTATAATGAAACTCTCCACTAAAATATAATGAACTTCCCCGAACATATTCACACATTTTAAAAATTCCCCCAAATAACAACAATTCAATGAGCCAGACTGTAGTAAAACTGATTGATATCTTGTAAATCAATCACCTAATTTACTATAACTTACTGAAGCGACTTAGCAGCAGCAGCAGCAGCAGCAGCAGCAGCAGTGGCCTTGACAATTTTTAAACAATTTCTTGGCTAGTATACAAACAGCAACCTCCTTTCTGATGTTTAAACATTATTCTCTCTCACTGCTTGTCCATCTCAATATGAACACAATAAATCAAAACTTTTCCAAATTAAAGAGAATTCTGGCAAAATATTTGGGGATAAATTCTTTTAAATACCCATTTTCTCATTTGTAGAATAACTGTGTTGCAGGAGATGGTATGATCTTTAAGGCTGCTTTCTGGTGTGTCCTGGAATTTGCATAAAATGGGCTGTGGAACTCAGGCACTCTATCATGTCATCACCATGATGTCACAAGGAATTGTAAGGCCCTGAGGGCATTCATTGAATAAAGCAAAGTTGTTTAACTTTCCAACTAAATTTGTAAAGTGTTCTATGGGTCTGGATTAAATTCTATTCGTGGAATCTGCCTCCTGCTGATGAAGGCCAAAACTAGTCTAAAACTCCCTACAGCCACCGCCTTCGGCAAGTTCAACTGAAACATCTGACCACACCAGTGCAAAAAAGGGCAAACACATGGAAATAGGTCCTATTGCTATCCCTGAACTGCCCCTGTTCTATGGGGTGTCTAATCCTACCAAATATGTTTGCTTCACAAGTCAGTACAGGAGTCTTCCTGCCAGGAGTGTATACCTAAAGAAACTAAAGGCAGGTAGTATATTTAAACCATATTGTTAACGAAGGTCTAAGTCATCATTCATTTGTTCATCCATGCCAAATCTCCCATTTATATCTTCAAAAACAATGCTTGCTATTGGCTAGACAAACTGCAAATATGAGATTATCTCTTAAAAATACCTGAAGTGACTCTTCCCTGCATGGTGTTCACATAACAATTTAAGGAAAGAAAAATGATATTTAGCAAGTGGAGGAAATGCATATATAAATGTGCATAGATGCATATACATATGCATATGTGAAATATGTGTGTATATGTTTAAAATTATGGTTTGAAAGGCGTTTGCCAAAACTCAGGACTTCGTGTAAAAATAGCTCCATGTCTTTATCAGTTAGTTTCTCTTGGAAACTTTAAAAAAATATAATATTTTTTGATGGCTTTACCCTGCGCTGCCCAGCTATATTAAGATAACAGTAAACTACATTCTTACGGCTGTCATAACATTTAGCTTGGTGCTGGCTGCAATGTGAGTAATCTATTAAGATATATAAGGTGCAAAATGCTGCCTTTGTGTCTTGGAGTTCCAGCTATCAGCTGTAACAACCAGGGCAATTACTGCCAGTGTGGGGCCGGGCTCCTTCCCACCAAGGCCCTCATCGGCCTGAGAGCTTGCAGCAATGACCCTTAGCAGCCTCAGCCACTGCCCCTGGGGCTGCCCAGAGCTCCTTCTCTGTGTCTCTGTTCCCTTGACTCTCTCTCCTCTTCTCTTTCTTGCCTGCCATCAATCTTACTAAAATGACAGCAGACAGATGTTAGCCTTTGCAAAGATCAAATGAAATCTATGGTTCTGGGGTTGTTCACCAAGGAGCAGATCGGTCTACACCCAATGCAGGCACACACACTGGCAACAGTCCACCTAGAATCAGTTTGCCAGCCACTGAAAGCATCTCTAAAAAGGCATGGGCCACTGAGACAGGGATTCTGGCAAAATTTAATCCTTCAGTATATTTCAGAGAGGTCTGCTGATATTCTGTGGGGGAATTTCTCACAAGTGGGTATGTGTGTGTATATGGGTATGCATTTGAAAACAATTACTAATGTTCAACTTAGAGGAGATAGTATTTACTTTGGCCACAAAGTTATGATTTTTAACCCCTTCTTCCAAAAATTGGGTTGTACCAAGGCCCTCCCCTTCCTGCCCCCTGCCCTTGAATTTTCAGATTTTTCTCACTGAGCAAACATTACTCCACAGCATAACTATGCTGAACATGCCCTTGTCTCATACAATTTCTTTACATTAATGTACTGGACTATTTATCCCCCATAGAAATGTTTACTTAATCTGGAAAATGTCAGGCCATATGGTGTACATTGTATGAATTTCATTCATCCTTTTTAACTCTTTCTGAAAGTCTTTCTCCCTCCCCTGCTACCCATTTGCTGTGGACCAGGCAGAAATGATTAAAGGGGATGGAAATCAGAAGAGAGGGGGCAGTTTGGGAAGGAAGCAGAAAGCAGCACAGATGGGCTACAGGAGAGACTTCTTTCTTTGCCAAACACGACATCCTACAAACCGAAGGCCAAAGAAATCTCAGGATCAAGGCAACCTTTGTGCAAAGTTAGAACAAATCCAGAATTTAAAAAATTTTAAAAAAGCAAACCATATGAACAATGACCTAAAGATGATTATGATGCATTATTAATAATAGCATCCCCATGGGCTACCTGAAGTGCAAAAAGACCAAATCACCGTTAGGCTCTTATTTCCCTCATCACTTCCTAGAAATAATGAAGTCTTAACTGCATGAAGAAAAGAGCAACCAACCCTCCGGTACTTTGAGCTGAAGCAAATGTTTCTGTAATGTATCTTTCTACAGTATCTTAGTAAAAGATAGATAGCTATTTAAAATAAGCGGTATCAAGGAAGAATAAACTATTATGTTTGTGCCAATGCTTATTCATGGTTTTATAACAAGACATATCTGTTTTCTTCATATAAATCTTGACTCTATATTTAGAGTTTGCAAACAATGATTCTAGTTTTTGGCTGCCTGCCACTTCTGATGGAAAGCTGCGATAGCCGTGCTACATTACTATAACATTAAAAAAAAAAAAATCCCAAAATTCCATGTGGAGAACTTCCTAACAGTCAAGAGGAAAATACAGAGTGTTCATATATGAACAGAGGAGAAAAGAGGGCAAAGGCTTACCAATTTCAGAAAGGGGCCTGAGCCAGTACAACAATTTTTGTCAATCTTCCTAAATTAAAGGTATCTAATGTGGCTGTAGAAATGGTACCATCTCAGGTCTTTTCTGGTCTTTTTGCTTCTAATCCAAAAATTCCCACTCTGTCTTAGCCATCCAGCCAATTCTTAAACAATGTCTGAGCAACCACCAAATGCTTAGCTAATAGTAATATTTTTCACAGTGTCAATAGGCAGCATCAGGTCACTGATACATTTGGGAAACTCAAGATCCCGGAAGAAAGGTTCTTGTTTTTTCTCTCTCTCGCTCTCTCTCTCTCTTTTTTTTTTTAATATCTAAAGAGTGCTGAAAACACTAATGGGTACCAGAAAACTTTCATTAGCTTAATTTTTTTTTTTTTGGTCCTAGAAAATGGGAAAAGAAAGCAATAATCTCTAACATAAACAATTCCATGGACTCTATAATCTAGTAGTATTTTGGAAGTTGAGGCATTTGCTCAGGAGGATTCATTCATTCAATTATAGTATGTTCATTCATATATTCACTCAACCAAAAAACACATCCAACCATTTCCAAACACTCTGTTTGGAAGTACTGAGGAATGGAAGCTCAGAACAGGCTTATTCTCATAAAGATCTTGCAGTCCAGTGCAGAAGGCTGCCAAGTAAACAGGTCATTACAGTGAGTGTGATAGGGAACACACATCTCAGTGAGTGAGGAAACTCATCTCTGCCCTGGGGTATCAGGGAAGGATACTAGGAGACATCTTCTCACCTCACAGACAGAGGCTTGAGAGAACACATGAGTACTTTAATAAGGTCACAAGCTACGAAAGCTGCTTTGTGTGTGTTTGGAGCAGAGAAGGGATGGAATGATGTAGCAGATGAGGCAAAGAGGCAGGTGGTTAAATCCTAAAGAGCATGGGGCATTCAGAATACTACGATCTGTGGGGAAAGATTTCAATAGTTGTAAGGCTGCCACTAAATTCCAAGTGTTGTTATTATTGTTTTTCAGTCGCTAAGTCCTGTCCAACTCTTTTGAAACCCTATAGATTGTAGCCCACCAGGCTCCCCTGTCCATGGGATTTCCCAGGCAAGAATATTGGAGTGGGTTGCCATTTCCTTCTCCATCCAGGGGATCTTCCTCACCAGCTTTTCGGCCATCTCCTGCATTGCAGGTGGATTCTTTGACACTGTGCCACTGGGGACGCCCCAAAATTCCAAGTAGGACAAGATATGGAAAGTATTGAAACATATTTCTTAACCTAAAAAAGGGAGACAGACAGAGAGAGAGAGAAAGAGGTGAAGGAGAAAGAAGGAGAGGGAAAGAGAGAGAGGGGAAGCGAGGGAAATGAGAGGGGGGGAGAGGGGAAGAAAAGCAAAGGGAGACAGAAAGAGAAAAAACTAAATAAATGTAAGTGACTAAAACATAGCACAGTTCCAAGACTCAAACCTATGCCCATAATTTTGACACGACATAAAAGTGAAAGATACCCAGCAGCTCAAAGTCCTAAGATTAATTCAGGAAAACATCACCAAATCCAGCAAAAGAGAAAGAGCTTTCAGAAAAGTAAGCAAAAAGGAAATGGGCACGGGGGTGGGGGAGATAAGAGGTCACGGTGAGCCAGATTTTGGTAAAATTATTATATCAATCTAAATGAACTTTGGTCACTAAATTGAATATATTGCTAGCAAACTATTTTTTACAGGAAAAGAAAAGGGAAGCAAGGAGCGCTGACATAGACACAGACTCTCTAGCTAGAGTCTGAATAACCAACTTAGGTAATTTCAGGCATCACAATTTAAAAATCACATCTAGAAAATAAACAAAGTCAATCGCATTAGTTCCATTTACAACCAGTGTTGTTCAGCATATCAATTAAAAACACAAAGTGCTTTTTCCACATTCCTTCTACCCAATTTTCAAATATTTATCAGTGCATTATACTGAACGTTTCATCACAGTTAGTGTAGAAGTGATACAAGACTCAAAGAACACACTGAACTTTTCATTACAAAAGAGGATTAAGTAGGACAAGGATTAAATTGTTAATATCTTAAAAGCAAGAACATTAATTATTAAACAGAAGTTGTAATATATAGACTTATCTATGAGAAGCAAAGCATGCTATTTAGCCAGTTTTTTAAATTCCTCTATTTGTAAGTTTCTAATAATGGGCTTATTATGTTATATAGATAGTTGAGAAATATATTGGTAAGTCGGTTGTCATAAACAAACATAATTGACAATAAGCCTGCAAAGCTAGAAATCAGAACCCCACTTGGGTTACCCTGATCTCTATTTTACACAAGTCAAATTGAGGCACAATTGAAAATACAGCATAATCCATCGTATGCTTTTAAATGCTCATCTTAATAGACAGGTAGAACCAAAAGAAACACGGTAGGGGGACTTCCTTGGTGGTCCAGTGGCCGAGACGCCATGCTCCAAAGGCAAGGGCCCAAGTTTAATCCCTGGACAGGTCCCACGTGCCACAACTTGGAATTCACGTGCTGCAGTGAAGATCCTGAATGCCACAAATGAGACCTGGTACAGCCAAATAACAAATTAAATACTGTTTTTTTAATCTTAAAAAAGAGATACATAGTGAGGAGGTAGAAAGACGAAGGAAAGAAGAAAAGAAGAGAAAGGGACAGAAAGAAGGAGGGAGAGGGTAGGAAGGAAGGTTCTATTTTTGGATACTCTCATCTCACAAATCAACTTGGCATGAAAATGTCTCTTATAGAACCATCAAAATAGGCAAAAAGACTCGTAGGATTTTTCCCTCTAAAATTCAATGATACTGTTCTTTATCTCTTAGATGAATGTTTAAGGACCACATATTAATGTTAAGTAAGATAAAACCCATACTTCTAAAATCCTTTTTGTCTATCCAGAAACTCAAGAGGATGCTCAGAAGTCTCTCAGGAAAAAATATGCAAGACTGTAAATTATGTCCTTTCAGACAGTGATTCTTCTTCCTGACCCACACCCTCCCCTTGCCCCAGCTGCCTGACTTCCAACTGTTGATATTTGTTCCTTGTTAGAGCAGAGACCAGAGCAGAGGGAGGAAGTTGGGAGGTAGAAAAGGCTTTCCTATCGTGTACACAGTTCAAACTGTAAGCATCTAGTCATTTGTATAATGGAAAAGAACACATACTGAAATCTCAACCTCGGGTAAATCATACTACCCTAGCCTATTTCTTTTTCCAACTTCAACTTAATTCTAGGCTCGTTTTTCTAATATGCTGCACATCAAAGTGATTGCAAGTTATTTGACTGTGAATTTACCTCCATAGACTATTCTAAAATTTACTCAATTGAGGTGTTTTGAAACTGAAGGGTTTTTTTCAATCTAAAGTCCTTACAGTTTGAAAATGATTTCAAAATTATACACTCACTCTAGTAATGGATTAAACATTGCCACCTATAGCTGAGGTTAGGTTTTCTAGAAATAGCATGCAAAATAGCATTCATACCTCCAGGGAAAAAAATAGCAAAAATTTCCCCTGAAGATTCTTCTTGGTTGGCATGTGAACAAAATAATAATAATGATAATTAGTAAATAACAACAATTATGGGAGAAGTATTTATTGAGCCAGACCCTTCATACATATCATCTCATTTAATTCTCAAAGCTTGCATATGAGATAGGGGCTACACTTTCGACTTTGTAAATAAGAACCAGAATGTCAGGTGCATTAATAATTTGCATATAACTGCATTAATAAATATAAATTATTAAATAAATCCATTAATAAATTGCACATAAATGATGGGGTTGTCATTCAGATCCAACTCTACCAAATTCCGGAATTCATGCTCTTAAACACTATCTTCCCCTGCCTCTTCCAATTATCAGGCTTGCAGTCCCTGTTCAAACAATCAGTAAGAACACTTCGCTCATCTTTACTGCAGAATAACACAGGAATGTAGCCTGTAAATCCCAAACCTCAGCTTTCTCAGCAAAAGACTGGCTCTTGGCTGTTCCTTTCTTCCCAGAGCCGTCTAAGGCACAGGATCAGCCCCTCCTGTGGATTCAGGGACATCTTGAAGCTGCATATATCTTCTAGGGTAGAACAAGGTCCCTTCTTGGCTCTGGGCTCTGTGCTGGAGCCCCTCAGGGGTTAATCCATGCCATCTCAAAGTTCAGTGAAGGGACAATCAGAACTAAACAGCAGGGATTTTAGAATGTTAATCACTGGCTCTCCTCCGATTGGCCCAGAACAAATGCAGGGTACAGTAAATTGTCCTTGTCAGCTCAGTTCACATGATGATATGCTTTATTTCTAGACATGCCTTGAATCTGTCCCTTGAATTTATGTTCAGAAAATAAACACTTCCAGACGGCAATAAAGCATTCAGTTGTGGCTGGCAACTGCAGAGCCTCAGTTCACCAAAGCTCTTTTTGTGGAGAGGTTTTAAGAGTTTGAATAGTCCAGGTTCCCAAAGTATATTTCCTCCACTTACCAGCCTGGCACACAAGGATGCTGTTACAAACCGGAACCCTGATTTCATTCTTGTCCCTGCTTTTTGCTCTTGTATCCCTACTCTCTTTTTTCTCCACTTTCACCTTTAGCATTTTTCACTGCAAAGACTTTTAAATGGGGCTTCACTCAGACAAAAGTTTCTTTTTCATCAGTTGCCAAATGAAAAGGAAGTTACTTAGCCTATTTAATCCCTGTTATAAACCAAGATATATTATGACTGGAGAATATTACTATGCTTCCCAAAATTTAGGTAGTCACTTACCACACTCAGAATTTTGTGGAGATCTGAGTATTATTTGTATTATTATTTACTCTATCATAAAATATACTTTAAGTCAACTCTCATTTCATTGCTTAATTTTGTTCTAAGCAATAAATTAGGGATTTGAGAACTGTACATATGTCTTTTTAATACATCTAAAAATAAATAGGCCACTCTTACATTATTTTAAATTCATCAAAGAATCCCTTATAATCATTATCCATACTACCATGGACCATGCATGTCATACACTTGGAGAAATACAATGTTGGAACACAATGATCCCAAGGAAGATCAAAACAATATAAATAAATAAATTGCAATAGTAATAAAGATATCAAAGTTTCGTGATATGACTTTCTTTCATGAAAGCTAAATTACACAGCTGTTTCATTTTCACATGAGGTGGCCAATGGGACAACTTGTACTTAGGTGATTTTCTGATTAGATTGTGTTACAGTCTCCAGGTGTTGCTGATAAATACACAGCCAGCCTTCGATGTTAGTTTGCACCTTGTAATTTTTATGGTCACACTCTGACTCTACCTATCCTTGGATGACATCTCTTTGCAACACAAGGCTACTGAGACCTTGGCAAAATGAAACAGAGGAGGACCAACCTGTGAAAGAGGTGATAGGCAGAATACTGCCAAGGGGAAATGAATTGAGTTTCATTTCAGATTCCAGATTTCAGGTAACCTACAGAAAAGAAATTCAGTGACCTATTCCATTTCTAGGTGAAACTCTATAGAAGAATATGGAGCCATGGTCAATATTTGAAACAATATGGTTGGAAAGATAATACATTGCATTGCCGCTGCTGCGGCTGTCGCTTCAGTTGTGTCCGACTCTGTGCGACCCCACAGACGGCAGCCCACCAGGCTCTCCTGTCCCTGGGATTCTCTAGGCAAGAACACTGGAGTGGGTTGCCATTTCCTTCTCCAATGCATGAAAGTGAAAGTGAAGTCACTCAGTCATGTCTGACTCTTAGCAACCCCATNGTGGGTTGGGAATCTAAGAACTATCCAAAAAATTGTTAGAATTCCATACTGAAAGCACAACAGATTTCATGTCTTCAGAAAAGCAGGCGAAACAGTAAGTGAGAAGAGATTGTGAATGGGAGAAAGAAGGTGAACGTGAATTTTTCATTGTTTTCTAAGTATATGTGGATGTACAAGTATTCTGGCATAAAAAGATATGACATGGTGAATGGATTTTTACAACAGGCCTTATTTAGACAAACTGGAAGCTGAGCTGGAGATCAGAACATACACATCGCCTTACATGACACTCCTTATCCAAACCTTGTTATCCATTGTAATGTCTTTGTTACGTGTTCTAAAAAGAAAGGGCATTTTTAGTTACAGAGTATTTTTAACCATTAAGATCCTACTGGAATGCTTGACAGGAAATATCTTCATATCGAGAAATGATGAAAAAATATGTGAACATGCATTTGCAACAGAAGAAGAGTCTGTGATAAGGTTATTTTATCAGTTGGGCCATCACCGCAACTATCTGAATCCAGTGGGGTCTAGAAGGCTAGTAACTATTAACATTAACAGGTGTTCATTCAGGATTGAAGGGAAGAAGCATGGTATATCAGATAGCCATGGTGAGAAAGAGACTACCCTCAAAGTGAGAATTTGAACAGAATTTTTAAAAGGAGTTATTTGAATTTGTGTTAAAGAAGCCACGAAAGAGCAGTATCGACCTAGTAATAGCAGTTTCTCTACCCCCGCACCCCCCCCCCACCTTGGCCTAAAGAGGCTAGGGGGAGGAGCAGATATCAGAACGCAGAAAGAGTAGCTTTGTGAAAGCAATTCCCGATAGGATACAGTTCTTCAGCAGTAGAACATAGCCACATAGAGCAACTTGGCAGAGAGAGGGGACTGGGGGCAAAATGTACCCCAACCTTTTCCTCCCTCCAGGGCATCTCACTGGCTCATAGCTCAAAAGAGCTCATTAATAATGCTTACAAAAATCAGGCTTCCATGTATAGAATAAGGAGAAGAAAAGCAAAGGGTGACTCTGGAAGGGTAGCAGAGATAACTGGCACATGTCCTTGTCAATCTTTTAATCTCCAAGATTTAAGAGTATCAGGCATATAGTAAATAATCAATGACACATCAATGAATGAATGAATAAAAGATAAAAGCACTAAGTTGTGTACTAGTAGAGAAAAAAGTGAAAGTATTAGTTGTGCAGTCACATCTGACTCTCTGTGACCCCATGGACTGTAGCGCACCAGGCTCCTCTGCCCATGGAATTCTATAGGCAAGAATATCGGAGTGGATAGCTATTCCCTTCTCCAGAGGATCTTCTGCACCCTCGGATTGAACCTGGGTCTCCTGCATTGCAGGAAGTCTGCTGCCTCTTTACCATCTGAACCACCAGGGAAGCCCCAGCAGTAGAGGATACTCTGATAATTGGAAAGTATGTGGACATTATGATTTCATGATATGAACACAGTCATTATGATAGGCGGAATTAAGTATGGATGTGAAATAGATCCTCCCCCCAAAGAAGCATTTAATATAGTTGAAATAAACAGTTAGCAATTATCAATAATCTAGACATTATCATAGAACAGAAACATATCTGCCTGAAGATTAAATTAATTTGACTTGGTTCTTTAAAATAGCTATTTGTTATCAACTGAGCATGTCCTTATTCCCTTTCATTATGTACTTAAAGTTACAATAATTTGAATTATTGGTTTGCAGTGATTACTGTGTGGAGGAACTCTCAAGAACTGATTGAGGACATTGATGATGTACTTTAAATGAAAGGTATCTATCTAGGTTGCTTCCTATTTTAGTGGAGTGTTGTTTTTGATAGTTTTATTCACCAAGTTTTAGAACATAACGTTTTTTGTAAAAAATTTCCAAAGCTTGAAACTCCAGCATGTCCCTCTATACAGAAAATAAGCCCTTTCTTTCAGTCTACATTTCTGTCTACTTCAATCCCAGTGCCTTTGAATCCTGTACAGTGGCTCAGCATTGAGGCTTTACATTTCCAAACAACACTGCCTCGGAGTTTACACCCCTTCACACCTTTGTTATACCTGATTTATTTTTTACATGAAACACTTGAAGAGAAATTCTCTCAGACACAGGGCGCACTGTTAGTGCACAAATAAATACTAATACAACAACAGGCAATTTGGAACATAAATTTTTATAGTAAACAAACAAGCAAACAACTTGTGCTATTAGAACACTAGAGAAGTGCTATTTCATCTTAAATTCAACACCTTCTTTGGCCAAGTGGTCATTGCTCTTGATGATTTGAAAGGCAAGTGCCCGCTTGTCTAATGTGATTTCTCTTTGTCTTTGTTTCCTTTATAGAGCTTCAGGTTTGTGCACTTTCTTTATCTCCGTGAGTAGATGACAAAGTCCTCTAAGCCTGAAGATGGACCTCACCCAATTTGTTGTCCCTGCAACACCCACTGTAGCACTTCCTTGGCATTTATAAATTTTAAACCTTGCATAATCACCCCATTGATCTCTCTTTCTCACTCTCTCCCTTCCTCTTTCCCACTCTCCTTTCTTATCTTTCCCTGAAAAGTTTAGTGGCTGCTACAACTGCAAAGATAGTTAATTTAGGGGAAAAAAAATACTAAAAAGTAATACATGCTGCTTATAAAGCTTAAATCATTTGTCTGCTCCAAATCAGCTGCTAACTATAAATATTCCCAGGAAACCTCTTATCAAATAAGCTCTGGCTTGGAATCACAAAGGAATGAAGTCCATGAAGAAAGAGGGGCTTGTATCAGGGGTTCTCACAGGATACATTGGATTTCCTGAAGCCACAAGCCACAAGGAATGAGATTTTGCAGAGAAGAAACCAAATGGGGAGATGTCTTCTTGTTTTACTAAAGTTCCGTAAAGGTAAGAATAACAAGGATGACAATGACAACAGAAAAAACAGCGAACATTCATTAATCATTCACTATTTGCCAAACTGCATTCTAAGTGAACACCTTATTAGCTCATTTATTCCTCACAACAACCTCTGGCTTCTTTCTGTTATTACTAACTGTAAATCCAGCACCTATCACAGTACACAGAAAATAGTTTTGAAAAAAAAAAAACCTCACTAAATTCACAGTGCTAAGTTTATTTTTGCTAAGTAAATAGCTATATAGATGGATTATTTAAATATTTTGAAATAAATGATCACCTAGAGATTGGGCATGCCATTAAACACATGAAGTTTATGACCATTTCTGCCACAAAAACATGCAATTTTGGCCAGGCCATTTTGCCCTTTGGGACTTTTAATTTTCTCTCCTATAAAATCAGGAAATTAGATTATTTCAAAGATATGGTCTAACTCAATAAATAGTATGATTATGAGTTGATCTGAGTTAAACTTCTCAAGATGGGTTTTGAAATAATCTAGAGGGCCCATAGGGATGTGATTTTTCTTTATAAAGTTATTTATTTTATATGCAATGAACTCAATAATGGTCACTAAAACTATCTTTACTATATTTTCCAGCTCCAAATGAAAGGTGGAGATATGATATCACCTCTATGGATGTCACAGAGCTAGAGTCAACTCGTTACTTCTTTCCAGAAACCTTCTCTTCTACCCTCAAGCAATCCTGTTCTCTACTCCAATGGGCCAATAGCTAAACATGTGCCTTACAGAAAAAGCAAGTCTGGATTCAAAACTTTCACAGCAGCATGCCAGTTTACTTCCTGGTTGCCTAAATTTCAAACCCTACATATCCATTTTTCAACTCAAAGCACAGGGTATCAACATTTCAAATATTCATCAGACAGTTCATCAGACAATCATGAATTGAGTGTGAGCCACTACTGGCCTAAAGCTGGTTGGAGACATCTGATATATAAGAAATGCTTCCAAATGGGTTATGAACAACCATTCCTTCCCAGTCTCTAAACTCTATCTCTGTGTTAACCCATAACAACAGAAAGATCTGTATCTGAGCCACATAACCCCATCTTCCCTCCCTTCTTCTACTGAATGAAGATTTATATTGATTCTTCAGTGTTGTAATTCAGAGAAATAAGATCCATCAGAACACTGAACTTAAATGATAGTAGAAATTTTGTCTGCTTTATTAACAAGCATTCCTTAAAGACAAACTTGTAGGTCTTAGGTCTTTGGGGGGAAAAATTTAGAGAGCATCTAGTCAGATTTCAAGGAGGTAAAAGAACATGGCCCAGAACTGTCTCTGGATTGTGGGATCTTCTTTCTGAAAGATGTTATCAGTTGACATATGTGGGGAAACCCTACTAGCTATTCCCAAGTCACAGTTCCTTTTCCTTCTGGGAACATTTCCTTCAGCAACATTACATTTCCTGGCTTTCCTTGTAGTTAGGTGTGACCAGGGCATTTGGGCAGAGGTGATTTGCTTCTTCTGTGCCCTACATGGTCCATACTTTTCCATCTCTTGACTGTACCCAGATTCAGATGGTTCAGCAGACAATTCTACCACAGTTATACACTATTATTCAATAATTCAAGAATTCTATGGTTAAATAAGTTTAGGCAGGGTCTAGGCCAAGCAAAATTAAAGTGCTTTGGATAATTTTAAAATTCAAATATAATGTCCTGAGTCTCTAGAAAGGCACTAAGCCATTAAGAATTCCTCAAATTTTAGTCTCAGAAATGTTGTTTGTTTTCTGCAAAAACAACAACAACAAAACTATCACCTATCAGGCAAACAGAAATTAAAGTAAAAGTGGAATTAGCAGAGACATGGGAATGAGGTGGCGGGATATTCACTTCTGATGCCCTTCAATTAAAACATGGGTTACATCCAAAATGCTTCAAAGGCAATAATAAATGCAAACACAAATGTATCCATTAGGAGCAGGTTCCTAGCAACTGCCATTTTTAAGGAGTGATCTTTAGTGATTTCAAAGGTGAACTCAAAATTTCAAGATTCCTCACCCAGTTTTCCTACAGAATAGTAACTAACAATTATTTTATTTTCATTATTCATACTACATAGCACCAGTCTTGATATTATAATAATTTCTGAGCACACCGGTCACTTCCTGTGTTCTCCATATTGCTAGAATACAGATGCACCTGTGTAGTGTGATGTGCTGGGAAAAGTGATGAATCATGAAGCTGGGTAGATGGATTTACCCTAGCATGTATGGGAAACCACCATAGTACTTAACTATTCCATCACCACATCCTTTAAAATGAGTCCAATAATCCACTTAGTGCTACTATGGAACATCACACTATCAAATGTGTGTTCAGAACATGAATCTTACCTTCCTGAACAAGATGCTAAATCCAGTATATCATGTCCATAAGGCAGAGTTGGAGAGAAAAATAAACTGCCTTCATTTCACAACCATGTAGTAGATGAAATAGTATGAGACACAGTCATGCCAAAGCCGTATTAGCTACATTACTAACAAATCATTTACATAAAGAAGTCAGTCTCAGAGCTCCTTTTAAACAATCCATTGTCTGTGTGACCTCAGTGCCCAACTGGATGGAATTATGTGATACGTCACAAATAAATCCTTGTGTCTAAGATCTAACACTTTTCTTTTTCCTCTCTTCTGTGGATGGCAAATTATTTTGTTCAAATGATCACACTGACTTCTTCAACTTGCTAATCCTTCACCTCCTCATTGTGAATGGTCAGAGAAGCAAGGTGATGATGGTGATGATGACAACAGCAATGACAAAAACAACTATATCTATAGGACTCTTAAGATGTGCTAGAGGTACTTTGTATGCATCACCTCACTGAATCCTCATGACAATCCTACTAGGTTTATTATCCCCACTTTTACAGGTAAGGAACCTGAGATATAGAGCCATCAGGGACTGTCTGAAGCTCGCATAGCCAATATGACAAAGACTTGAGACAGAGGCTCACATTTTGACAGAGACAGACAGATTTCCTGGCATCAGCATAGGTATTAATTTGGTTCTACATTTTATAGCCCTTTGACCTTGGGCCAGATATTTGATTGTTCTGACTTTCAGCTTTTTCATCTGGAATGTGGAAAGAATAATCCAGGTTTTATGAGGTTTGCCTCTTAATTTTTTTGGTATTGATGAGAAATAAATAAGATACAGTATACGGAACACATGACACCAATTATTGTGTGTTGGTTCAGTCATGGCCAACTCTTTGCGACCGTATGCATGATAGACAGGTTCCTCTGTCTCTGTCTATCGAATTCTCTAGGCAAGAATACTGGAGTGGGTTGTCATTTCCCCACTCCAGGGGATCTTCCCAACCCAGGGGCTGAACACGGGTCTCCCACATTGGGTGCAGATTGTTTGCTGTCTGAGCCACCTGGGAAGCCCAGTGAAGCACATCAATTAAGTACTTAAAAAATGATAGCTGCTATGACTAACTATGGTTTCCTAATGATAGGAAATAGTCCCATGAAAAGTAATATTTGAGGAGAGTAGCAGGCAAAGTCTGGAGTGGGGAGAAGGAGGGGGAGAGAGAGCATTCAATCCAAGGAAAGGCTGGCTTTGCTTTCAAAATCGACTTGCACAGCTCCCAGGAAGCTGACACCTGGATGTCCAAGCTCAGGATCCACAATGCCCCCTGGTGGTCTGAGGGTCCCCTGGACCTGGGGATTAAGAACAGCTTTATCTCATTGTATAGGTGGGTATCCAGAGCTACTTAGAGAAAGGGGCTAAATGGGAAGCTGCCCCTCAGCAGGCAGCTGCCTGAGTGCCCTGCTTCTATTCAACACTAACTTTATTAAGATATCAGAGTCGGAGCATGTAGGTGGCTGCAGGGAAAACCGTGAGTGGGCAAAAAGGTGGGGGGAGGCACTTAATAAAAGATATTTCTTTTCCTTTTTTTAATCTAAGTCTGGCAGGAACACCATTAAAAGGTGATTGAAAGTTGGTGATTTTTTTTTTTTAAAGAAAAAGCACTTTCTCCTTCTAAAGAGAAAAGAAAGATGCCCATTTTTCCCAATTCACTCAGTGCACAGAATGTTTTCCTCTAGGTATTCATCCAATTAACTGGTCAGACAGCTGGAATCTGATACAGGGAATAAACAATTCTTCAAAGAGAAGCCACTCAGTGCTTTTCTTTGAGGAATTCTCTCCCCCCAAAATGCACCCCTCCTCGCTCCCTCTTTCCTTTTTTTCCCCTTGTTCCCTATAATTCCAGGTCTGGCCTGGATGTCACAGCTTCAGAACTGAGAACTGTCATCTGTGGTCTGCCACTCTCCCCACCGTGCCAGGAATGACACTTTAGTTCTGTGTTAATTGCCCTACTGCAGCTCGGCTATCAGCCAGGGCCTGTCTCAGATTTACTGATTGCAGACGTGAGTGGAGTGAGTGAGCAAGCATGCAGGGGTCGGGGCTCTGAGGGACCAAGTTCAAGGGCACCGAATGGTACAGACACATAAACAAGGGAATGGTATGTAAGCAATAAAGACATAAAGGTTAGGATCAGGGCTGGCAGTACAATAAACAGCTGTGATAACCCAGTTTGTTTATAGATAAAGAATTTACAGTAAAATCCTAAACTTGAAGCCTATATTTAACACTTTAAGAGACATATAACTTCTTTATATATTTGCTAGCTCCACCATCACACTCTGCAAACATCTGTGGCCATCGCAGGGATTTTTCTCCCCTTTCTTTCCAACATTAGAAGTGTACAGTCATCACAAGGTCTAGAAATAGAAGCCAAATCCAAAATCTCAGTGTTTGCTAGCAGCAGCTACAAATTCCAAAAGACAGCTACTTCTAGCTGCTACTGTTCTGGTGTCCCGTTCAAAATCTCTATTTTTTCAAACTGCAAAGTGTTCTTTTGCACTCCATTTTTCCTAATGTTATTTTAATATACATAAGTAGATAAGTAAAATTTCATTATAATGCCTATAAATTTGACTCTATGTGTGGTGTCCTAATTCTTTTTTTAAAAGAAATGGATTTCAGAGAATAGCCAAGCATTTGGTGAAAGTACCACGGCCAGTGCTTCTTAACTGTCCTAGGAGGCCCCCATCAGAAGTACAATATATTGTACTGTAACTATTGATCCAAATGGCTACATTTCTAAAGCAGAAAATGATTGTGTAGTGAGAGCAGTGCAGAGGGGCAGTAAAATGCCCTCCAGTATATAAAGACATAAAGATTAAAGTCACCCTGTAGATTCCCTTTAACTCCTCCAAATCCGCTGTGTAATGTGTTCTTTTAGGATAAATCAGAACTTGGTACAAATTAACATGACAGGGATGGCGTTCGTAAATAAAAATGCTTCACAGCATTGTCCAGACCCGACCAAGTTCATTTTGCTTTAAATACATGGCAAGACTGTTAATTAAAACCCCAGATGTCAAAAAAGGAACATCTGACTATCTTGAAGGCAAAATAACACCCCCCAGATTTGTCAGACAGAACACGTATTCTGGGTAAGGAACTGAGACATCAGTACACAGGATGCCCTACAGTGCTAATACCAACGGTTTTCGAGGCTATGGTTAGTCTTCAGATTCTATAAAGTTAGAATGTTTTTCGAAGGACAGGTGGAATCTGATGAATGAGATTTTAAATTGTGCTTTGCTGAAGGGTGCTTCTTGTTTAACCCTTTGTTGTATCTACCTTCTGCTAGAGTAAGCTGTCACTTAAATGGTTTTTAGATGAATCATATTTAAATAATACACCATACAGTTTGGTTTTTAAGAGTTATGGCCAAATTAGCATTTAAGTTATTGTGTGATTGGAAAGGAGAGTCTTTCTGGCTTTGATTTTCCACGCTAGAAAGAGCATGAAGGACATCCATATTTTAAAATAGCCTCAGAACACAGATGACCGAGCCAAGACTTGCACTAAACATATTGAAGTTTAGGGTTATTATTTGTTATTACTTTAATTAATAGCTTGTTTTAACCAGTGTTCCCCTGTGTGTTGAAGTACCAGTTTGTGTCAAAAGGAATCTATACATTGACTGTACTTACAAAGATCTGAATGAAAAAATGTAATGACTCTGTGGGTACCAGTCTTGGCCTTAAAAGTAGTAAGCAGAATTGTCATTTATAGTTCAAAACATTCCAAGACCTTGTGAAGGCCTGTGATCTGCAGAAGAAAATGTTACACGGAGTTGGAGATACCCTGTGTTCTCCCACCTCTGTCACTCACCTCTGAGCAGATGCTCTGGGTGAACCAGGTTGTGGTGAGAGGCTGGATTCTCTCTGAGGAGAGAGGCAGAAGACGTATGGCTGGAGGGAGCTTCCCAGGCCACAGGAAGACCACCAGTGCCTAGAGCTGCCCTGACCCAACAGTATTTCAGCACTTAGAAGAAATGAAGAACTCCAGCAGAAAAGAGACAGAGACACAGAGAAGAGCTCAGGAGAAGGGAGGGAAACAAAATTGGAAAAGGAGGGTAAGGCAGACAGCATGTCCCTCCTTCTCCTTCAAGGCAGTTGCACAAGAAGAAATCCCATCCTCCTCTGAAATGAAATACATTTCATGATGCCATTGCGTGATGTGATTATTTAGATGTTCACTAGATTCTCTGATAAACACAAACAAACAAGACATGCTTACCAGTTATGCATCTGAATACTGGACAAACCCTTCTCTGAAAAGCTCTCTGGGGCAGGGGGCACCAAAGAATCTGCATTGGGTAGCACTCTGGCATTCTTCCTTCCCTCCTTTCTTGGGTCTATCAGAGCCATTGTGAAGACTTGGGACCTGGGATGTAACCATATAACTGAGAACTTTACAGCTGAGGTTTGAAAATAATGGTCCTCTGACCCAGTGAGTCGTGTATTACCACAGAAGTTTGTATTCTATTAAAATTCAATAAATGACCAAGATCTGGACTAATCCCCTGCCAGGGTTCATTTTCATTACAGGTTCCTGCTATTTTCCCAATGCCTTTTGCTCTGCCCTTTCTGCTACATATGGAAAACCTATATCAAGATGGTTGTCATGGCAATGAAAAGATTTGCATGTGTCTTATCTATCTATTTAAATACCTTCTTATGGTTTATAACTACTATAATACCTCCTTCCAGCTCCACTCATCACTAATTTAGAGTGAGCTTGGTATATCTGAGGTCACTGATTCCATCTGAAGCATGTTGTCTAGACAACTCTAAAGTCACTGACCATGGGGGTAATTGCTTTATGCAAATAAAAAGAGTGTAGTAGTGATTCGTGCCATGGCCAACCTTGAAATCTAAATGGATAGCTGTGACCGTGTCCCTTCTAAAGATATTTATTTCAGGATAAGGAAAATACAAAAGAGAAAAGAACTTTGAGTTTCTTTTCTCATGCTCAGAGCTTTTCTTCTTTATCTCCTTCCTTGCCAAACTCTACTACTTTCTGAAGCTGAATCATCATTTTCAAGGTTTTAACTATAAACACACTCAGTATAAAATGTTGTAGAGAGTTCGTCTTGATGTAAAAATTGCAGGTCCAGTAAGATTCTGATTTATTTGTATAAGATCCTCAAGGTTCTATTCTTTAATCTTCCCACCTTGTTAAGTTCCACTTCTTTTTCCTTAGCACAATTTCTTGTCATTTGGCAAACGAAAGAAGTACAATCTTAATTATAAAAAGCACAGGACTTCCCTGGTGATTCAGTGGTAAAAAACTGACCTGCCAGAGCAGAGGACATGGGTTTGATCCCTGGTCCAGGAAGATCCCACATGCTGTGGAACAACTAAGCCCGTGTACCACAACTAACGATCCTGAGCTCTAGAGCCCAGGAGCGACAACTACTGAGCTCACGTGCTGCAAGTCCTGAAGCTCGTGCACCCTGGAGCCTATGCTCCACAACAAGAGAGGCCACCGCATGAGAGGCCCAGGAGCCACAAGGAAGAGTAATCCCCACTCACTGCAACTAGAGAAAACCCGCATGTGGCAATGAAGACCTGGTGCAGCCAAAACTAAATAAATATAAATTTTAAAAAAGCATAGCTCACATTTGTAGTGGGTTTTCCAGGTGGCACTAGTGGTAAAGAAGTCGCCTGCCAATGCAGGAGACATAAGAGATGTGGATCTAATCCCCGGCTTGGAAAGATCCCCTGGAGTAGGACATGGCAACCCAATCTAATATTCTTGCCTGCAGAGGTCCCATGGGCAGAGGAGCCTGGTGGGCTACAGTCCACGGGGTCACAAAGAGTCAGACACGATTGAAGCAACTTAGCACAGCATGCACATTAGTAATAAAATACCATTAAATTATTCTCTTCTGAAGGGACAATACATAAACCTAAAGGAGATCCCATCTCTATACCCTTCAATAAATAGCACAGTGCACTGGGTGTGAGACCAACTTAATCACATTTGATCTTGTCCCATCAAAGATGTGGCTCCTATAGGCCTATTTGGATAAAACCTACTTTTAACAGTTTCCTAAGACCTCCTCATTAACATTCTTCTAGTAAAGTGTGGTTCAGAGCTCATAGAGATTAAAAAAAGAAAAAACTTATCTAGAAAGTCTAGTGGTTTTGTAATACAACAATTTTCCTTTTACCTTTGAATTCTGTGCCATGCTAACAAGCAAGAAATTCTTACAGATATTTGTAGGCCTAGGTAATGTTACCCTGCTCTCAGAGTAGCACATTAAGGGCCATTTTACCCTGACAATAAAGTGAGACTGTGTTTACATATTGGACTACAATCACTGTTTGACTAATCTGTAAAGGGTAGATTTTTCTATTGCATTTCAATAGCTCATCTACTTCAAACTGTTGTGAACTTTCTAAAGATGTGTTTTCATTTATAATAGCAGATCTTGCAGTGTAGTAATCTGGAATTGAAGTTTCAGTGACAGATTCATTCAACTAGCACTTTGCATGAGGCATTACTGCAAACATTATTTTTTTGTATAAAAAAAATATATAAAAGTGACAAAACCTTCCAAAGATAATTTCTGCAATTTAGTAAACTAAGGACTTCAAGTCAGGCATCAGTTTCCGGGTGTTTTTCATAATGNATTTTTTTGTATAAAAAAAATATATAAAAGTGACAAAACCTTCCAAAGATAATTTCTGCAATTTAGTAAACTAAGGACTTCAAGTCAGGCATCAGTTTCCGGGTGTTTTTCATAATGGATTTCACAGCAGATGACCTGACAGGCAATCTCATGATCTGAGCAGTGCTTTGCGGCGTATATACAAACTGCCGTCAGAAGCGCTGGGAGTCACCCTTCTTTTCACATGACATGCCTGCAAGTTAAGCACAGCAAATGTCCAGAGGTCCAGACTGACCCCTTCACCTCCCGTCTGGGAAACATTCCTGCTCTGAGCCATTCATTCCTGACAACAAACAGAGCAGGGGCATGGGGCTTGTTTTCAAAGGCCAGCAGAGGCAGGGATGAATGAACCATATCTAGCACCACAATCGCTGGCAAGGACTGTGAATCAAATTGTAACCCTGTGCCCTAGAAGGGGAGAGTAGAGAAGAGAAGAAAGAGGAGGATGAAAGGGAGGAAGAGGAAGGTGGCAATGCCAGATAAAACAACTCTACCTTTTGCTTCCTCTAATTTGTTGCCTTCTCTCCTCCAGCTTCTGCCTTACCCATGTCTACCACATACACCACAAGTCTATTATACTGTATATAAGTATATGATATATGCGGTACCCTGCTCAACTTGATGGTTTAAGTGAAAAAATACCAATTTCTGTAGAAGTTTTGAAGTATGGCTATCCATATCACAGCAATGAATTCAAATACCCAGTTCTTCCTCCAAAAACAATTATTTCTTTGCATTTCCTTACACTTTATAATATTTTCCATTTATTGCATTATAATCTTGAGGCTTTATACTTAGCTTTCCCATCACTCAGCAGTATCTGGGACTGCATAAAAGTTGAACACTGCATTTTCCTAAACTAGAACTGTTTGTATTTATCTGTTGTTGAACAAATGAATCTATTTCTGTGTTGTGGGTAGATGCAAGTCATTTCTGCCCTTGCACAATAAAACACAGATTTGACTCAGTTGAAAATACAATTTTACCAAAAAGTACATGGTCCTATATGTTATTGGTAATCTTTATCTTTTTCCAAAGAGTCCACTTCACTGTGAAATCTAACCAATGGGCAATCATTTTAATCAAATAGAACCAGTCAATATGCTGTTCATTTGCATCATGAGAATGGCCTGGAATGTAAGCAAAAAGAAAAATGTCCTAGAGAAGGATTCAGGAGAAGAAGACTGTTGTTCTAGGCTTGGCACTTACTAGTATCACTGTGATATCTAACTTTTCATAAAACAGAAATAGCCAATTTACAGCTGGACAGGTCACTTATTCTCTCTTGATGACACTTGTACATGGAAATGTTTTGAAAATGATAAAATACCATGTTAAATGCGTGGTAATAACCATCAGAACAGTTCATCACCATCACTCCATTGTAGACCACTCAACTACCAGATTGACAGTTACAAAATACAAATTTAAAAAAAATTGATTTTATGACTATCTAGTTACAACATTTAAATAGGGAGATATTACTATTAGCAGTAGTTATCTTATAAATAGATAAATGTGTAACTACCCCAGGTTAAATAATAAGAATAGGAAATATTCAAAACCAGAGTAAATTAGTAGGTTTTTTTTTTTTTTCTCAAAGATATCATTTAGAACTCAGAGAGGGAGCCATAAGCTCAACATAATTTTTCAAAAATCTTGAGAAAATAAAATAGCTTATTTTGGTTTACATGTAAGTCTTCTGGAGGAAGAAAATCAGAACACACTCAGTATATTCTGCNTTTTTTTTTTTTCTCAAAGATATCATTTAGAACTCAGAGAGGGAGCCATAAGCTCAACATAATTTTTCAAAAATCTTGAGAAAATAAAATAGCTTATTTTGGTTTACATGTAAGTCTTCTGGAGGAAGAAAATCAGAACACACTCAGTATATTCTGCTGAATCATTTTATGCTACTTGGAAGTTTTAAATCATTTGAATACTTTCCTACCCAGATTAGTGCCTATGCCAAAAGTTTTGTTTTACAACTGTCTATTTATCCAATTGATATACATTCTCCTGATAATTATTCCCAAAGTAATGTTTGGGTTTACGTTATTAAACTATTTCCAAAGACCTTTGAGAAAGGAATAGGAAACAAAATGTTAGCTATCCTTTAGAAAAACACATTTATTTGAAATTAACTCATCAAAAACTACTCTTGTGAAAAGTGTTTTGGAGAAGTTAAGCAATTAACTCCACATAGTCAATAGGACTTCAACTATATTTCAATCCTATTAACATGGAGATCTTAGAAAAAAATTAAATCCCTGATTAACAGACCTCACTTGGTGTTTCATAAATTGTCATATAAGGAATTGGAATCCTTGGGATCCCAGTGAGTCCTAGATTCAGTGGCAAAATCAGTGTCTACAGGCACCATTCTCTTCCTGTACAACAGTTTATGATTTGATTCAAAATATAGTAAACTGTAGATGAGTAGGGTTGCAATAGCAAATACTGCCTAGTGTTGGTGAAGGCATAGAACAAAATAATCTCCCCAGAGAAGGAGACTAGATATTCTCAATGTATTTGGAAAAGTTTGGCACTACCTGGTAAAGTTAATTTTGCATATATCCTTCAATTGTTTAATTCCACTTTTAAATAGAGAAAGTCTTGGTCACCAAAAGATATTTCCTAGCATTATTTACAGTAATATTGTTCATAACAGTCAAAATATTAGAAAATAAATATCCATAGGCCTTAAAATGAATGCATTTAGTGTTGTATACTTATAAAATGAAGTACTGCTGCTGCTAAGTCGCTTCAGTCGTGTCCGACCCTGTAGAACCCCATAGACGGCAGCCCACAGGCTTCCCCATCCCTGGGATTCTCCAGGCAAGAACAACGGAGTGGGTTTGCCATTTCCTTCTTCAATGCATGGAAGTGAAAAGTGAAGGTGAAGTCGCTCAGTCATGTCCGACTCAGCGATCCCATGGACTACAGCCTACCAGGCTCCTCCATCCATGGATTTTCCAGGCAAGAGTACTGGTGTAGGATGCCATTGCCTTCTCTGAAAATGAAGTACTAAATAATAGTAAAAATGAATGAAATGCAGTGACAAACATTGGCATGTATGAATCTTTAAAAACTAACAATAGCTGAAAGAAACAAGTCACCAAAGCATATATACAATATGATTCCATATGTATAAACTTCAAAACATAACGTATTATTTAGGGAGCTAAACAAATGTAGGAACACTAAAAAGAAAAGAAAATATTTGTAGAAAAAGTCAAATATTAACAGCAGTTTTCTTATGATGTGGAAAGGGCTCATTTGTAAAAGATGAGTGATAAGAATAGAGTAGATAAAAAAAATCTCAAAAAGACCAAAATTTATGTGTTGAAATATTAATCTCTAGCACCTCAAAACATGGCTGTATTTGAATGTAGGACCTTTAAAGAGGTGATCATTTCAAAGGCCATTAAGATGGGCCTTACTCCAATGTGACTGGTGTTCTTTTGAGAAGGGGAAATTTGGACACACACAGACTTCAGGGATGTATGCAAAGAGGAAAGGCCAGGTGAGGACAGTGAAAAGACAGTCATCTGCAAGCCAAGGAAAGAGGTCTGAGGAGAAATCAAACCTGCTGACACCTTAACCGTGGACTGTTTCGCTTCCAGAACTGTAGAAAATACATTTCTGTGGTTTATGCCACTCAGTCTGTGATTATTTTGTAAAATACAGAGATGTAAACAAAAATAGGAAAACTATAAAGAGGAAGAAAACAATTATACAAAATGTAAGTAGCAGTTATATCTTAATGGGGAAGGGAGGCATTGGTAAACACGTGACTGATAACACAGAATATATGGAAAATTCCCTGAAGATCACGCAGCATGAGAAGTCCACCAGTCCCTATGAGGCTGGCAGAGTTGGGGAGGGAGTGGTTGGGGGCAGGCTTAAGAAGAGGAGGATAAAGGACAAAGGACAGTGAGAAAAAGACATTTAAAAGCTCGGAAAACCAAGGAAGTGAGTTGACTTTTAGAGGCAAGAAGTGTGAATCAAATGGCCAAGGATGACAAAGGATGACAACTGGATGATGCTGATTAAGTAAGTAACCAGGGAGTCATGGGGGCAAGTATTAGGGCCATTTCCATGAACAGCAAGGGCAGAGTCTGATCAACATGGTCTGCAGAAGAAATGAGAGGGAAGGAAGAAGAGAACAAGTTTTGCAGACTCTGAAGAACATGGCTATAAAGATAAGATGTGAGCTAGAGCAGTAGCTGGTAGGGAACTTTGAACTACAGAGACTTTGTTCATTTCTGTTTTACGATTAAGAGCACCTAGAACTTGCATTTAATGGCAAGAAAAATCAGTGGAAAATAGAACTGAAAATATAGAAGGGAGAAGTCTTCATCGAAACATAAAAATGAATTCCCTCTCCAGTTAAACATAGCTGAAGTTTTAATGAAAAACTCTAACAGGGATTAGAATGATAAAACTTTGCCTTTTAAAAGAATACCAGATATCACTCACCCTATGAATAAGTCTTGAGAGTCCAGGAGATTTTGACAATCTAAGTTGGGTTTCTACTGGCTATAACACTGCAGAAAACAATTGACTCCTATCTCCCATCATTTTTTAGAGTGGTTAAAAAATAATCTTCTCTTTCTGAAGGCAAATCAATTAGCAAGTTATTTTGCTTAAATTGTGCAGCCTCCTAGGGAACATGACTCCACCAGAAAGAAATGAACACAAAAGTAAGCAACAACTCGTACCACCTTTACATATTTTGGAGAAAGGGAAGATTCTCAGTGCAGAAAAGAGCAAGAGCTAGAAGCTACACACTCTGGGATCTTACATGTCATGAGAAAGATGCCAAGATAGTGCAGAGGGCAAGGAAAGGGAGTCAACATCTGAACAGCCCATGGGGCCCCTTTCTGAGCAGCACTGTCTCAGCCTTGGCCAATCAAGATGGCAATTCTGTGAGCAATCCCTGTGTATGGAACAATAACTGCCGGGAACAGAAACTGACAGGAGGCTCAATGAAGAGGGCTTCATCTTTTGGGGGGATTTTCTGTAGAGGAGGACCTTCTATTGAGAAGAGCCAGGTAATCACTAGCCAAACTCCCACATGTACCAATTACCCACACATTCTCTGAACTGATAACCTCAATCACTCTCTGATAATTCGAACAGAGTATAGGTTTAGTCAATCTATAGCTATGTAACAAAATTGTATTATCTTTTCATTAATTTGGGAGCAAAAGCATCATCATATTCAAAGTACAGCCCATTAGCTCCAAAAGAAATCTTTGTTTCAATGTAGGATTTAATGGAGGGCCCTGATATCACAAAGAGGATTTTTTATTAAGAATCATTATCAATTCAGCTCAACTTGAAATGGTAACTTCAGCTTCATAAAGATACATGCGGGTGGACACAATTGTGGAAAGCAGAATTCTAAGATGACCTCTTATGATCCACACTCTTGTATAATCACCCATTCTTAAGAGCAGACAGGACATGCCTCTTGCTTCTAACCACTAGACTATGGCAAAGGTGATGGATGTTACTCTTGCGGAAGGATTTTACTGACATAATTAAAGCACTGTATAGGCTTTAAGTAAATCAAAAAGTAGATTATCTTGGGTAGGCCCAGCCAAATCAGGTGAGCTATTGACAAAAATGTCTAAAGGTTAGAAGCTCCATCCAGCTGGACATAATGAAACATGCCACCATGAATTGTACAGCTGCAAAAGATAAATTCTGCTAACAAACTGAAGGAGCTTAAAACAAATCCTTCTTAAGTTGAGTCTCTGATGAGAATACAACTCAGCCATCATCTTGCCTACAGCTTTTTAAGATTCTGAGTGGAGTATCCAGATACACTATGCCTTGATGCATGACCCATGGAGACCATGAGATAATAAATGTTTATTGTTTTAAGCCACTAAGTTTTTGTTAATGTGTTAAACAGCAATTAAAAACTAATACTATAGCCAAATCACTCCTGGGTCTACCTGTGTCTTTATATTACTCAAGGTGTTATAAGTAACAGACGTCAACTCTAGTTAACTTATTAACCAGAGGTTATGGGCTTCCCTGGTGGCTCAGATGGTAAAAAATCTTCCTGTAATGCAGGAGACCCAGGTTCAATCTCTGAGTTGGGAAGATCCCTTGGAGAAGGGCATGCAACCCGCTCCAGTAGTCTTGCCTGGAGATTCCCATGGACAGAGGAGCTGGGCGAGCTACAGTCCTTGGGGTCTCAGATTCAGACACCGAACAACTAACACTTTCATTATAGCTCACATAAACTCCCAAAGGGTTGGGGAAACCAGGCTTGCAACCTATGTAGTTAGAAACAATCCTCTGAATCACACAGGAGGAATGGCCCCATGAAGATACCATGGCTGGAGCGACTGGGCTGCACTAACACCAGTTCATACAATCAGCATCACCCAAGATGGATATGGGAGTCTACTCAGAGCTCCTGCTGCTTCTGGAAAGCACATGTAGCCATTGACTATCACCAGCCACATGAGGATCCCTATTTTTCCATTAATATGCTACTAGCTTCAAAATCAACTCCTGGAGTCACCAGGTCTGGCTATAGAAGCAAGGTCTTATGCCTAAGGTAGAGGCTCTCCACTTAGTTGCAAAGACACTTAAGAAAGTTGTTGTTATTCAGTTGCTCATGTCCAACTCTTTGCGACTCCATAGACTGCAGCATGCCAGGCTTTTCTGTTCTTCATCTCCAAGAGCTTGCTCAAACTCATGTTCATTGAGTCAGTGATGCCATCCAACCATCTCGTCCTCTGTTGTCTTCTTCTCCTCCTGTCTTCAGTCTTTTCCAGCTTCAGGGTCTTTTCTAATGAGTTGGCTCTTCACAGCAGGTTGCCAAAGATTTGGAGCTTCACTTTCAGCATCATTCCTTCCAATGAATATTCAAGATTGATTTTCTTTAGGATTGACTGGTTTGATCTCCTTGCAGTCCACAGGACTGGAATTCTGAGATTTCCTATTAGGAGGCAGACTTTGTTAAATAAGATGGCTATTCTCTAACATAGTTTTCCCAGGTGGCACAGTGGTAAAGAACCCACTTACCAATTCAAGAGATGCAGGTTTAATCCCTGGGTCAAGAAGATCCCTTGGAGTGAGAAATGGCAACCTCCTCCAGTGTTCTTGCCTGGAAAATCCCATGGATAGCAGAACTTGGCAGGCTACAGTCCATGGGCTTACAAAGAGCCAGACATGACTGAGCAAACACTCTCTAATAAAAGAAAATGGCTTCAGATGCTAGGAGGCCAAAGTGAATGTTTATTTCCCTTGCATTCCTGTCTCCAAAATTTTACACTGTCAATTTTTACATTGTCTTCCAAAATGTGGGACTGGAGCTCACTTTGAGTAGTTTCAAAGGTTAGTTTTAGTAAATGACCCTCTCCAAGCTCCAGTCCTCAAATTATATAATCCTGAGGATATTTAAATAAATAATTACACCTCAGGACAGGGCAAATGTAGATCCCTTTTGTCAGTCAGGTTTTTGTCTTATTTGGTTTTCTGCTACTGTTAAATTACTGCATAAGACCTGTAGTGATTTTCGTGGAATATATTTTATTAATCTGGTGATCATATTGAATGTTTGTTGTCTGGAGAGACATGCCAGGATTCTAGGCTGAAGATACTTATCCATGACTATTATCCCATTACAAATCTTCATTGATAAACATTGAAAATATTAATCAGCTTCCATCTGATCATAGTCCCCTATTTAATTGCAGCAAAATCTCTGTTGTTTATGTACTGGCTTCTTTCCTCTTTCTTTTACTCCTTCATTCATTTTGCTCATTTAAAGTCTCTCTTCCTGGTCTCTAAGCTCCAGATTCTGACAATTGTGGCAGGCGGGGATATATCCTATGGTTTAAATTGCACTGACGTTGAATAAGATAAAACAAAGAAGACTGGAAACAGCACAAATCCAACTCCCAAGGTAAAACATCATAGGGAATATGTCTGTGCTATTAATTCTACTCTCAGAGGAGGTCAAGAGGGCAATGGGTTAATCCCATAGTATAGATGAAGGGTAAGAGAAATATTCGTATTGATTGAACTGTGTTGGTAGATTAAAGTTTACGACACTTTACACAAACCAAAGACTTTCTTCCAATAGAGAGGAGAAAAGTGAGGGAAGAGCAAGTGGTGCTTGAGAAATAATATGTAGAGTTAGGAAATATTTGTGAGGATGGTAACAGAATAAACACAGTCCACAAAAAGGAAATGTGGGATATTAAAATAATTGTTATGGCATTTGACTTTTTTTAGATGCAAGAAATATGCCCATGTGAAATATATATTAAACAGAATTCAGTGCTTAACAATCTCCAGGCTCCCTGGCTTTCTCACAGGATTGACCCCTATAATAGTAATAAATAGATACGGACAAAATAACAAAGCTCACAGAAAAGTACAGCTTGCCCCAGTGATGACCCTCTACAGCCAGGTACAGCAGGACACCTTCTACCCCAGACTAATTTACAGACCTATTTCTTTTACTGCTTCTATTCTTGAAGCAGATGGGGGAGGTGGGTGCAGATATGGGGGTGTGGCAAGTAAAGAAGGGAGTTATTGCTTGGTTGTTGGTGAGTTTGTGTGTACTCCCAAATCAATTGGGTAGATTCGCTTCGATTGTTTCTCTGTAGTTCTTTACCCATTGGAAAATTAATTTTGCTAGAATTCCAAATGAAAAGCAGATTTTAGCATAATTTTAAAAGGAAAAGTCATGTATTGAGGATTTAGGTTGAGCCATGTGAAAAGGTCATTTTGGCAATTCAAAAAATGACCAAATAGTATCTATCTCATATGTTTCTAATCCTGTGAGCTGGTACTGTGGTAGATGCCAGGGATGCAGAGGTGAACAAATGGATGGAAGCAGAGCCAGGAAGCATACAGTCTAATGGGAGAGATGACATTTTGCAATTAACCCCACAAATGAGCATATGATTACAAACTGTAATATGTGTTTTTGAGGTAGGGGAAATATTTTAAATAGTGTGTGCATTTTAAAACAGGTAATAATAATATTTAAATTGAAGAGCAAGATTGGAAGGGGAAAAGTAACAGTCACGACTGTGTGTGGCATGACTGACATGTATTACCTTATGTAATCCTCACAATATAGCTGTGAGCTCAGTACTAGCTTTACTCCCAATTAAAGAGGAGGGAAATAAGATACAGAAAAGTGGTCATTGAATATGTCTCCATGGTGCCATTGGATTGACACTTTTGTCTGATTGCCTTGCTATACCTCTAAGTGGAAAGCATAATTTAGCATGATTTCAGAAGAAAACTACTGTTTCATAATTCTGCTTCAAAAAACTGATCATTCATTTACCAATTCCAAATATTAAGTGGCAGAGAGAAAGCCAGAGCATTAACTGTAGCATTTTTTTATAACCTAGGTCTTGGGAAAATCTTTCAACATTTCTCTGCCTCCCTTTAGGCAAGTATAGCTTATATTTTGGAGAAGGAAATGGCAACCCACTAGAGTGTTCTTGCCTGGTGAATCCCAGGGACGGCAGAGCCTGGTGGGCTACCATCTATGGGGTGGCACAGAGTCAGACACGACTGAAGTGACTTAGCAGCAGCAGCAACAGCAGCATATATTTATTCAGTAAAACACAGATCATCCAGTAAAATTTGAATTAAGAATAACAATGAATAATATTTTAGTATAAGTTATATGGCCTATGCAATATTTGGCAATATCTGTCCTATGCAAACATAGTATCCTGTACATATATTTACTAGTATCTGGTTAGTCTAGTTTTATTAGAGCAAATAGATAGAGCTAGCTCAACAAAGGAAGTCAATCTATGTTGAAATTTTCAAGTCACTAGTGAAATGAGAAAAAATGAGGCACTGAACTTTCTTATTTACATTGCTAAATTGTTCATTTAAAGAATTATCTTCTTTCCAAGGTGTTCCTTTTTATGTAATTAAAATTTTTCTTTTTCATAAAATGATAATGGGATATTTCTTTCATTGCTATTTGTTAATTTTAAAATTTTCTTAGCAAAATAAACATACTGTAAGCCAAAACATTAATCTCTATTTTGATTTTATATTGGGATATAATTTATGTTCAATAAAAGAACAGAACTTAAGTTTTAAAGATCAAAAAGTTTTTTTAAATGCATGTACCCAGTTTCTAACATACAGAATATTGCTTGTGTCCTTCTTCCAATGCCCACCCACATCTTCAAAGGCAGTCACTATGTTCTTCTTAACATTCACCACAGATGATTTTGTGTGTTTTAGCCTTGTCAGTTCAGTTCAGTCCAGTCACTCAGTCATGTCCGACTCTTTGCAACCCCATGAATTTCAGCACGCCAGGGGGAAACTCCAGTGCTTTGGCCACCTCATGCGAAGAGTTTACTCACTGGAAAAGACTCTGATGCTGGGAGGGCTTGGGGGCCGGAGGAGAAGGGGGCGACAGAGAATGAGATGGCTGGATGACATCACTNTCCGACTCTTTGCAACCCCATGAATTTCAGCACGCCAGGGGGAAACTCCAGTGCTTTGGCCACCTCATGCGAAGAGTTTACTCACTGGAAAAGACTCTGATGCTGGGAGGGCTTGGGGGCCGGAGGAGAAGGGGGCAACAGAGAATGAGATGGCTGGATGACATCACTGACTTGATGGACGTGAGTCTGAGTGAACTCCGGGAGTTGGTGATGGACAGGGCGGCCTGGCGTGGAGTAAGGAGTAAGCGTCTTTTAATTTCATGGCTGCAGTCACCATCTGCAGTGATTTTGGAGCCCAAAGAAATAAAGTCTGACACTGTTTCCACTGTTTCCCCATCTTGGCAACTTATAACTGAATACTCTATTTATCTGGCCTCTTTCACTGTATTTCTGAGATTCAACAATGTTGTTGCATGCTTTGTAGTTTTTGCCTTTGTACTGCTTACTAGTCCTCCACTGTATGGATATGCCACAGTTTCTCTGTTTATCAGTTACTGGACATTTGCATTACTTCCAGTTTGGGGCTGTAATGAACAAAGCTCCCATGACCATTTATATATGTCTTTATATAGACACAGGTTTTCATTTCTTTTTGGTACACACACAGCAGTATAATTGCTGGATCCCACACTATGTGAGGGCTTAACCTCATAAGAAACAAATTGTTTTCCCAAGTAGCTCTACTGTTTTATATTCTCAGTAGTAGTGTGTGAAGGTTTCCTTTTCTCCATATTCTTATGAACATTAGGTATTACTAGCCTTTAAAATTTTAACCAACCTGGTGGGTGGAAATTAGCATTTCACTATAATTTTAATTTTTATTTTCCTAGCAATTAATGATACATATCTCTTCATGTTTTTTTTTCCACTGAAATAGGTTTCATGAAGTATTTGTTCAAAAATTTTTTCCATGTCATCTGCATTCCAGTAATTTTAATGTTATGTTTTTACTGTTGTTTATCTAAAAATATTTTCTGTTTCTTGTTTCCTTTGATTATGGAGATATTTAAAACAGTGTTGCTTAATTTCCAGGAATCTAGGATTTTCCAGATTTGGGATTTATTCATTAGCAATCAATTCTGTTTTATCCAGAGAATATGATCTGTATGATTTTAATTCTTTACTATTTGTTGGACTTTTATTTTCCAGCAAGTGGTATATATTGATGAATAGTCCATTTGAAAATATCGTATATTTTGCTGTTATTGTATGAAGTATCCTATAAATGTCAATTAGGTTAATCTTTATCAACCATGTTATAGTNTTTACTATTTGTTGGACTTTTATTTTCCAGCAAGTGGTATATATTGATGAATAGTCCATTTGAAAATATTGTATATTTTGCTGTTATTGTATGAAGTGTCCTATAAATGTCAATTAGGTTAATCTTTATCAACCATGTTATAGTTTCTCAGGTCTTCTATATCCTTGATGACTATAGTAATCTGTGTATTTATGCTCTGTTGTTAGTGTATACAGATAACCTTTGTGCTTTGATTTTGATAGTATCTAAAACAACTTCAAGTTTATCAGTGTTTTCTTTCACAATATCTAATCTGCTTTTAAGTCATATTAGTAATATTTATATTTCAGTTATTTCATTTTTTGCCTCTGTAGTTTCCATTTGATTCTTATATCTTTTGTTCTTTTTATCATTTTATTTATGTTTTCCTTTAAATTCTTTTTTTTTTAACTTTACAATACTGTATTGGTTTTGCCATATATCAACATGAATCCGCCACAGGTATACACATGTTCCCCATTTTGAACACCCCTCCACCTCCCTCCCTGTACCATCACTCTGGGTCGTCTCAGTGCACCAGCACCAAGCATCCAGTATTATGCATCCAGCTGTCTTAAAGCGCTTGAGTGCCAACTTCATGCACTCTAATCTGTGTCTTACTCACTGATTTTTTTTTCTGAAAATGGATCACAATCCTCACTCTCCACACATTTAATAATTTTTTAATTGATGGGTATTTAGATTGCTATACTGTTGAGAGTCTAGATTTTGCCTGCTTCTTTTAAAGAGTGTTTAGTTTCATTATAGAAAGCTTTTAATTTTCTGGCAGATCAGTTTGATCATTTCAAGTCTTATCTGAAAGCTTTGCTAAAATAGATCTTAGATTTCTGTACTCCTAATCTATGCCCTTTCTATGGTCTCAGAGGAAAATCTGGGGTGTTCAAAAAGGTCTCTTCACTCTGGTTGATCAGAAACCCTACCACTGAGTAAACTTTGGAATTTCACAAAAACTTTAAAGGATCTCTATGCAGATTTATGGTGATCCTTCTCTGCACAGCTCTATCCTTTCTGGAACCCTGCCCATTAAATTTCCTGCTGCCTCTAATTATGATCTCTGCCTCCATAGCTGAGTACTCTGCTTGAGATCTCTCTCCCTGAATCTTAATTGGGAAAGAACTTCCAGGCAGAAAGATGGAGTAATTATAGGGTTCACCTCATTTATTTCTCTCTTCGCAGGGATCAAAGTACTGTGCTGCTTATTGCCCCAAATCTGAAAACATTACTTCACTTTGGTTCATTTTTACAACTTTTTATGTCAAGGATGAGGGCCTATTATCAGTGACCTTGCTATTGCCAAAACGTTAGAAATCATCATCCCTTCTAAATATCTCTTAGGTTATAAAGTGTTTTTAAAGCCTAGGAACAAATTGTTTTCATAATCCCTTAATAAATTATCAGGTCTAAATTATGTTATTCAAGTATTTGACAAACATATTGAATATATTCTGTATACCTGTCATTGTTAGATACAAAGAGTCAAAGGTGAGTATTATAGAATCCCTACTTTCAAGAATCTTCCAGTCTAGTAGGAGATGGGAAAATAGAAGATATTATAATATGGTCTGAAATAGACTATATTATTAGAAATATGGTAAACATATTTGATATAATGTTTGTTTTTGGACATAGTAGATACACAAACATGATTTTATCCTATGTGGACTGCAAGAGATGTAACCTTCCTTGATGTAACCTCTCTCTGATTTCATATTTGATTTCTCTTATGCTATCTAATTTAATGACTAGCAATGAAGGTTATTTTAATTTCCTTAATTTTCTAAAACAAATTGTGAAGAAGTTCTGTTTTAGGATAAAGAACAAGGTAAACCTTAATTTTCTATTAATTCAATGGCAATATAAATTGCCATTGCCAAAACATATGCTAAATGTTCTCACATAGGTCATTCACAGGGATCTCAGATTTCAAAGCATCTAGAGTATGAAAATGCCAAGGGTAAGACAGGCTAAATATTTTTATAATAGTTTTATTGAGAAATAATGTATATGTCATAACATTCACCCTTTTAAGATATATAATTCAGTGGGGTTTTTGCATATTCATAAAATTGTGCAACTATCATCACTACTTACTATTCTAATATTTTCTTGACCTCAAGAGAAACCTTATGTCTATTACCAGTAACTCCCCATTTCTCCCTCTTGCCAGAATTTGGCAACCACCAATCTACTTTATGTCTATGGATCTGTCTCATCTGGCTATTTTATATAATGGAATCATATAGTATGTGGTTTTTCACATTAACTTTTCATTTTTCATGTTTTCAAAGTTTATGTTGCTTGTATTAAAGCTTTAGTTTTTAAATCAAAGTATAATATTGCATTGCATGGATATATCAAATTTGTGAATTCANAGGGAGGCCTGGTGTGCTGCGATTCATGGGGTCGCAAAGAGTTGGACATGACTGAGGGACTGAACTGAACTGAACTGAACTGAGTGACTAATGATGTTGATTATCTTTTTCTCTATAGTGACTTTGGGTTTAAGGTCATATATATATCTTCTTCTTAACTTAAAAATTGTTATTCAGATATTTTCTCATTTAATTGAGTTGTCTTTTTTATTGTCGAGCTGTAATAATTTAGTATATTAGCTAGATTCAACTCACTTGTGCTTAATCATGTCCAACTCTTCACAGTTCCATGGACTGTAGCCCACCAGGCTCCTCTGTCCATTGGATTTTTCATGCAAGAAAGCTGGAATGGGTTGCAACTTTCCCCTCCAGAGGATTTTCCTGACCCAGGGATCAAACCCACATCTCTTGTGTCTCCTGCATTGCAGGCAGATTCTTTATATACTAAGCCATTGGCAAAGCCCCAGCTAGATTCAAGTCCCTAACCAAATATATGATTTGAAAATATTTTATCTCATTTTGTGGGTTGTCTTTTTTGATGGTGTAGTTTGAAGGACAATGATTTTTAATATTTATTGGAGTCCAGTTTCTCTATATTTTGTCTCTCAAATTTGGTGTCAAATTTAAGAACCTATGTTTAATCTAAGATCACAAATAAAAGTATTCCTATCTTTTCTTCTATTTTATACNTGTAGTTTGAAGGACAATGATTTTTAATATTTATTGGAGTCCAGTTTCTCTATATTTTGTCTCTCAAATTTGGTGTCAAATTTAAGAACCTATGTTTAATCTAAGATCACAAATAAAAGTATTCCTATCTTTTCTTCTATTTTATACATTTAGTTCTTATATTTAGAATTAGCATTTATATATGACATGAGGGAGGAGTACAGCCTAATATACTGATTATTTCCTTTAATTCTTTTATTTTTTTAGTTAGAGGATAGTTGCTTTACAATGTTGTATTGATTTCTGGTGAACAACATTGCAAATCAGCTGTAAGTATGTGTGTGTGTGTGTGTGTGTGTGTGTGTATATATATACATACATACATATATATGTATGTATGTACCTCTTTCCCTTTTAAGCCTCTCTCCCACCCACCCCAGCTGGTTTTCATATGGATATCCAATTGTATCAGCACCATTTGTTGGAAAAACTATTCTTTCTCCATTGAATTGTCATGGTGTATTTGTTGAAAATAAACGGGCTGTATTAAAATTGTTTATTTCTCAAATCTCAATTCTAATTCATTGACTTATATGTCTGTCTTCACAGAAGTATCATACTGTCTTGATTACTATAGCTTGTAATAAATTTTGAAATTGGGAAGTGAAAGTCTTCCAACTTCATTATTTTAAAGATTGCTTTGATTATTCTGGGTCCCTGATTGTCATATGAATTTTAGAATCAGTTTTGTAAATTTCTGAAAAAGAGGGAAATTATTTTTTTGAGTAGGATTGCTTGGAGTCTCAATTAATTTGAAGAATACTGCCATCTTAACAATATTAACCCATCCATTTAATGAACACAGAATGTGTTGTTTCCATTTATTTAGATCTTCTCTAATATATTTCAACAGGTTTTTGTACTTTTATTTTCTAGAAGACTCATTGCAAGCAAATGAAAATGCAATTGATTTCAATATATTCAGTCTTATATCTTGTATTCTTACTGAATTGGTTTGTTAGTTCTAGTCATTTGTGGGCATGTGTATGTGTTCCATAGGGTTTTTCTGTATAACAACTGTGAAGAGCAATAGTTTTATTTCTTCTCTCCCAATCTGGTGCCTCTTTTTCTTAATTAATTGTTCTTACTGTAGCATTAAATAGACATGGTGATAAAGGACAATATATCTTGCTCCAGGTTTTAGGAAAAATCAGTCAATCTTTCACCATTAATTATGATTTTAGTTGTGAGTTTTTCCTAGATGCCCTCTTCAGGCTGAGAAAATTCCCTTTTATTCCTTGTGTGTGTGTGGTGTTTTTATCATCAAAGTTAGTTAGACTCCATCAGATGCTTTTTATGTGTTTATCAAGATAACCTGATTTAAGGGCTTTACTCTTTAATATACTGATGGGCCAATATTTGTATATTAAATCAACCTTGCATTCTGTGGATATATATCACTTGGCCATGATGTCTTGATCCTTTTTATATGTTCCTAGATTCAGTTTGTTGGTATTTTGTTAATAATTTTGGTATCTACATTTATATGGAATATTGGTCTATAGAATTCGTGTGATATTTGTCTGGTTTGGATATCAGTATAAGACTGGTTTCATGGGAATGAATTGGGCAGTTTTCCCTCCTGTATTGTTTTGGAAGTATTTGTGAAACATTAAAATTAATTGTTCTATAAACATTATAAAAATTATAATTGTTCTCTAAACGTTATATTCTATAATGTTTTGGCATAGTTATTCATAGCATTTCCTTATACTTTCTGGTATTATATAGCTACTAGTGCTGTCGCCTTTAATCCTTGATTTTAGTAACTTGAGGTTTCTTTGTTTCTTGGTTAATCTACCTAAAGTTTTGTCAAATTTGTTGATCTTTTTAAAGAACCAACTTTTGCTTTTGCTGATTTTCTGTGTTATTTTTTATCCTCTATTTCATTTATTTCAAATCTAATCTTTATTACTTGCTCCTGCTTGTTTCGGGCTTAGTTTTATCTAATTACACACATTGTGACATTATTAGTTTGAGATCCTTCTTATTTAAATATAGGTATTTACTGCTATATATTTTCCTGTAAGCACTTCTTAGCTGCATACCAACATTTTTGTATATTTTGTTTTCATTTTCATTAATATCAAAATATATTCCAATTTACTTTTCTATTTCTTCTTTGTCTCATTTTTTATGTAGGAGAATGTATAATATTTACGTAATTGTGAATTTCCCATCTTTTCCTCGGTTATGGGTTTCTAATTTAAATTAAATGTTCATTCTCCTCTCATCTTCCTTTCTGGAATCCCCTTAATGTGTATGTTGGTATGGTTGCTGATTTCTCACAGGTCTCTTAAATTCATTTTTCCTGATTCTTATTTCATTCTGCTGATGAGACTATATAATTTCAGTTGCCCTTTCTTCAAGTTTCCTGATTCTTTCTCCAATACTTCAAATCTGTTGTTGAGGAACTTTACAGAATTTTTCATGTCATTTTTTTAATTTTTCAATTTTAGGATTTACACTTGCTTTTTTCTAATTTAGAGCTTTTTGTTGACATTATTTGTTAAGAAAATTCTCTCACGCATTCCTTTAATTCCTTAGATATGGTTTCCTTTAGTTCCTTGAATGTATTCGCAATAGTTGATTTGATATTTTTTCATTCTAAGTCCAACATCTTGGCCTCAATAGAGATTGTTTCTATTAACAATGTTTTTACCCATACTTTTCCTTTTTTTTTAAACTTTAAATAACAAAATGTGCCAACTCTAAAAAGCAAGTATTCCCTTTCAATTCATTGTTTTGACTGTGATAATTTGCTGCTTAATTACTGTTTTCTCGTTTAGTGACTTACCTGGGTTAAACTCCTAAACTTTGTATTCTTTGTCATGAGCAGCCACTTAAGTCTCTATTCAGTTAGCTCAGTAGTTAACTAATGATTGAATTCCTGGAATTGGTCCCCCAGCCTTTGGTGAGGGGTTGTGCACATGCTTACTTTTAACTCTCTGCCAGTTTACAACTCTACCTTAGTCTTCACTTCCTGTTATGCATATCGCTAGTTTCTACTAGAGGTGAGAAATTAGGACTTTGTCAGGTTTTTCATAGACATGAAGTACAGCCCTGCACACTTCCATGGCCTTCTAGATATCTAGAAATATACTGGAGCTTTTAAACTCTCCTTAAAATATCATATCAGGCTAAAATCAAGTTCTATGAAAAGGAACGCTTCTGCAGAATTTCTAGAAAGTCAATGACAATTATCAAGCATGGCTTTGAAGTTGGCAGAGTAGGAAGACCCTAAACTCATCTCAAATGGAAACACCAAAATTAGAATTATCTACAGACAGAGTAACTATTGCAGAAAAAGACTGGAACTAAAAAGATCTTCTAAAACTAAAGATATAATATAAAAAGAATTTGCAAGGAAATGCATGGGGAGGGCAGAGTTGTGATATTGCCAAAACCCATACCCTTGTGCAGGAGAACTGTATCTGGGAGAATAGTTACAACTACAGAGGTTCACCCCAAAAAGTGAGGAGTCTGAGCCCCACACTGGGCTCCTCAGCTTAAGAGTCATGCTCCAGGAAGGTGAGGAGCCCCTAGAATATTTGGTTTTGAGGGCCAGTGGGGCTTACTTTTGGAGGACCAAGAGNCTACAGAGGTTCACCCCAAAAAGTGAGGAGTCTGAGCCCCACACTGGGCTCCTCAGCTTAAGAGTCATGCTCCAGGAAGGTGAGGAGCCCCTAGAATATTTGGTTTTGAGGGCCAGTGGGGCTTACTTTTGGAGGACCAAGAGAGCTGTGGGAAATAGAAACTCCATTCTTAAAAAGCACACAAAAAATATCACACACTCAGAGACCCAGGGAAGGAATATTAAATTGAAAAGTGCTTGGGTCGACCTACCTGCTAGTCTGAGAGAGGTACCTGGAGAGGCAGGAGGCAACTGGAGTTCACCCAGGGGCCATGCAAAATTATGGGAGTCATCTTGAGGAGCCTATATTACCACATGGACACTGGTGCTGGCACGTGACATTTCAGAGCCCTCCCTCTAGCTTAATAGCCTCAGGACTCAGCCCCATCCCTGCACACCAGCCTGGAGTCATCAGTACTGGGATGCCTTGTGTGTGTTAGTTGCTCAGTTGTGTCCAACTCTTTGTTACCCATGGGCTGTAGCCTGTCAGACTCCTCTGTCCATGGAATTCTCCAGGTAAGAATACTGGAGTGTGTAGTCATTCCCTTTTCCAGGGGATCTTCCAGACCCAAGGATTGAACCCAATTCTCTTGCATGCCAGACAAATTCTTTACCATCTGAGCCACCAAGGAAACCAAGGATGCCTTGCTGCTGCTGCTGCTGTTGCTAAGTCACTTCAGTCGTGTCCGACTCTGTGCGACCCCATAGATGGCAGCCCACCAGGTTCCCCCGTCCCTGGGATTCTCCAGGCAAGAACACTGGAGTGGGTTGCCATTTCCTTCTCCAATGCATGAAAGCGAAACGTGAAAGTGAAGTCGCTCAGTCGTGTCTGACTCTTAGTGACCCCATGGACTGCAGCCCTCCAGGCTCCTCCACCCATGGGATTCTCCAAGCCAGAGTACTGGAGTGGGGTGACATTGCCTTCTACAGGATGCCTTAGGCCAAGCAAATAACTGGGTAGGGATAAGGGACACAGAACCCCCACCAGCAGAGAGACTGCTATAAGACTTCCTGAGCCCATCAGTACCCCTGGACATGTCCCTGTCCATCAGAGGGCCCAGGCCCTGGCTATATACACCAGTGCACAGGCATTAGATATGGGAATGCAAGGATCCTACAGCCCACGACTGTAAGACCCAGCTCCACTCAGTACCAGTGGACAGGCCCTAGTCCTATAATCCCATGGGCCCCAGCTCCTCCCACCAGTGACCAGCCTCAGGATCAGCCTCATCTATCAGCAAGCAAACACCAGCTGCAAGACAACCACAGTCCTGCAGCCTGCCACAGCAGGATCCAGCCTACCTTCTGGCAGACTGTCTTAGTCCCAACCATGCTCACTGGCAGGCCAAAACCATCACTGAGATACCATAGTCTTCTCAGCCAGTCACCCTAGGATTCAGTCCCACTCACCAGTGGGCCAACACAACCTTTGGGATCCCCAGTCACTACAGTCAGCTAGGTCAGGAATGGGCCTCACCTACCAATGGTCTGGGAAGCTTGGGTCCTACATCCATAACCTAGGACATGGTTCTGCCTTCTAGTTGGGTTGTNAGTGGGCCAACACAACCTTTGGGATCCCCAGTCACTACAGTCAGCTAGGTCAGGAATGGGCCTCACCTATTAATGGTCTGGGAAGCTTGGGTCCTACATCCATAACCTAGGACATGGTTCTGCCTTCTAGTTGAGTTGTACGAGCCCTTGGACCTAACTTCATCACCCACTGATGAACAGACAACATACTAGGATCTCCTGGACGCTGCCCCAACACACACCTACCAGTGAACCAAAACCAGCCCTGGGGCTTGACAACCAGCCATTTCATGACCCAGTCTTTCCAGTAGGTAACCAGCAGCCTCCACAGAAAGCAGATCTGGGCAACCAATTAAAATAGGGGCCAGTCACACCTACAAAACCACCCATAACTGCCTGCTACAATGGATCCAGGCCTACAAAGAGGGCACCTTAGAGCATATAGCTCTCACGGACAGAGGGGAGTGCACTACTGGGATACATAGGATATCTCGTACAAAAGACTGTTTTCCTAAGGTTAGAAAAATGTAACAAAACTANCTGCCTGCTACAATGGATCCAGGCCTACAAAGAGGGCACCTTAGAGCATATAGCTCTCACGGACAGAGGGGAGTGCACTACTGGGATACATAGGATATCTCGTACAAAAGACTGTTTTCCTAAGGTTAGAAAAATGTAACAAAACTATCAGATACTTACAAATCAATAAACAGCACCTTAGGTTAAGTGAAGCAATAGAGGAACACAATTCCAAGAGAAGGAACAAGATAAAACATCAAAAAAAGTGAAGTGGTGGTAGACAAACAATCTACCAAAGAATGATTGTAAAGATGGTCAAAGAACTTGAGAGAAGAATGAATGAACAGTGAAAGTAAAAATGTTAGTCTCTCAACTGTGTCTGACTCTTTGGGACCCATGGACTGTAGCCCACCAGGCTCCTCTGTCCATGGGATTCTCAGGCAAGAATACTGGAGTGGGTTGCTATTTCCTTCTCCAGGGGATCTTCCCAACCCAGGGATTGAACCCACTTCTCTTATGTCTCCTGCATTGGCTGGAGGGTTCTTTATCACTTGCACCACCTGGGAAGCCTGAACATAGTGAAAAGTTAGACATTTTTAATAAAGAGTTAGAAAACATGGAGAATACTCAGAGATGAAAAGTACAATAACTCAAATTTAAAATGCACTAGAAGATATCAACAGTAGACTAAATGAGATGGATGAATGGATCAGTGAGCTAGAAGAGAGTAGTAGAAATCACTGAAACTGAACAACAACAACAAAAAGAATAGAAAGAAATGAGGACCATTTAAGAAACCTCTGAAACAACATCAACAACAACATCAAACTAACATTCACATTATAGGGGTTCCAGAAAGAGGAGAGAGACAAAAAGAGGCAGAGACTATACTTGAAGACCTAAGAGTTGAAAACTTTCCTAACCTGGGAAAGGAAATAGACATCCAAGTTCGAGAAGCACAGAGAGTCCCAAATGGAGTCAACCCAAAGAAGAACACACCAAGACACACAGTAGTTAAAATAGTAAAAATTAAAGACAAAGACGGAATATTAAAAGTAGCAAGGGAGAGGCAATAAGTTACATACAGGGAACTCCCATGATGCAGTTTGTCACCTAGTTTGTCAGCAGAAACTCTGTAGGCTACCAGAAATCTACTAGAGTGCACAACATCACACCTCCCACCTTTGCAAAGTAGAACACTGAAGGAATCAGTCAGTTCAGTCGCTCAGTCGTATTCGACTCTTTGCAACCCCGTGAATTGCAGCACACCAGGCTTCCCTGTCCAACTCCCAGAGTTTACCCAAACTCATGTCCATTGAGTCGGTGACGCCATCCATCCATCTCATCCTCTGTCGTCCCCTTCTCCTGCTGCCTTCAATCTTTCCCAGCATCAGGGTCTTTCCAAA
>SJYV01056334.1:1955969-1981829 GCA_006410875.1 Neotragus pygmaeus
AAACTATCAGATACTTACAAATCAATAAACAGCACCTTAGGTTAAGTGAAGCAATAGAGGAACACAATTCCCAGAGAAGGAACAAGATAAAACATCAAAAAAAGTGAAGTGGTGGTAGACAAACAATCTACCAAAGAATGATTGTAAAGATGGTCAAAGAACTTGAGAGAAGAATGAATGAACAGTGAAAGTGAAAATGTTAGTCTCTCAACTGTGTCTGACTCTTTGGGACCCATGGACTGTAGCCCACCAGGCTCCTCTGTCCATGGGATTCTCAGGCAAGAATACTGGAGTGGGTTGCTATTTCCTTCTCCAGGGGATCTTCCCAACCCAGGGATTGAACCCACTTCTCTTATGTCTCCTGCATTGGCTGGAGGGTTCTTTATCACTTGCACCACCTGGGAAGCCTGAACATAGTGAAAAGTTAGACATTTTTAATAAAGAGTTAGAAAACATGGAGAATACTCAGAGATGAAAAGTACAATAACTCAAATTTAAAATGCACTAGAAGATATCAACAGTAGACTAAATGAGATGGATGAATGGATCAGTGAGCTAGAAGAGAGTAGTAGAAATCACTGAAACTGAACAACAACAACAAAAAGAATAGAAAGAAATGAGGACCATTTAAGAAACCTCTGAAACAACATCAACAACAACATCAAACTAACATTCACATTATAGGGGTTCCAGAAAGAGGAGAGAGACAAAAAGAGGCAGAGACTATACTTGAAGACCTAAGAGTTGAAAACTTTCCTAACCTGGGAAAGGAAATAGACATCCAAGTTCGAGAAGCACAGAGAGTCCCAAATGGAGTCAACCCAAAGAAGAACACACCAAGACACACAGTAGTTAAAATAGTAAAAATTAAAGACAAAGACGGAATATTAAAAGTAGCAAGGGAGAGGCAATAAGTTACGTACAGGGAACTCCCATGATGCAGTTTGTCACCTAGTTTGTCAGCAGAAACTCTGTAGGCTACCAGAAATCTACTAGAGTGCACAACATCACACCTCCCACCTTTGCAAAGTAGAACACTGAAGGAATCAGTCAGTTCAGTCGCTCAGTCGTATTCGACTCTTTGCAACCCCATGAATTGCAGCACACCAGGCTTCCCTGTCCAACTCCCAGAGTTTACCCAAACTCATGTCCATTGAGTCGGTGACGCCATCCATCCATCTCATCCTCTGTCGTCCCCTTCTCCTGCTGCCTTCAATCTTTCCCAGCATCAGGGTCTTTCCAAATGAGTCATCTCTTCACATCNCCAACTCCCAGAGTTTACCCAAACTCATGTCCATTGAGTCGGTGACGCCATCCATCCATCTCATCCTCTGTCGTCCCCTTCTCCTGCTGCCTTCAATCTTTCCCAGCATCAGGGTCTTTCCAAACGAGTCATCTCTTCACATCAGGTGGCCAAAGTATTGGAGCTTCAGCTTCAGCATCAGTCCTTCCAATGAACACTCAGGACTGATCTCCTTTAGGATGGGCTGGTTGGATCTCCTTGCAGTCCAAGGGACTCTCAAGACTCTTCTCCAACACCACAGTTCAAAAGCATCAACTCTTCTGCACTCAGTTTTTTTTATAGTCCAACTCTCACATCCATACATGACTACTGGAAAAACTATAGCCTTGACTAGACTGAAGGAATAATAAAGCATATTTGGATCCCAATGTACTTTTACCCCAGAGATCCATATTTATTATTCAGACATGGGGGCACAACAGGAAAAGTATAACCTTCAAATTTATATGAAAAATCTTTTTCTGAATATTATTATGGATTATTTCTACCTTAATTTTTATTATTACTAGTCAAATGGAAGAGATTCTATTTACCTTTCTTATCTACCTACAACTTCCAATTAATTACTTCCAGTGAAGTAATTAATTAACTATATCTGTATTCATATATACATAAGATTAAGGAATTTGTATTTTAAATAATCCAGGAGAACCCCCTTGCATAGAGCAGAATCCACTTTACTTTTGCTCTTGCAATTTCCATTTTTCATTATAATAATGGTTCATAAGGTACACCTGAATTCAAAGTAATTCTTGATTTTATTTTTTGTCCATGTCCATACAATCTGAATCAATGAAGGTTTGCTTTTAGATTTTTAAGGTTTTTGACAGACAAATCTGGACAATCCAGTTGATCTCACCGGAACAGAGTTGTGATCTGACCACACAAAACATTCCAAACATCCTAGGGCTTAAATTGGAGGTATTCAGTAAGGTGTTCATTCTTCTTTACCTTTACCAAATACTTAGGGAAATTTTCATTGGAAGGAGAGTATATTTGGTGCTCAGGTTTGAAACTTTATCAGTTTCTAAGTTTATTTTTTTCCTGCTCTCTGTGGCTTGGATAAAGAATTCCCAGTTCAGCTACATTATCCTTTTAGCAGTTAACATCCCTGTTCTTCCTCACCACTTTCCTCATCCTTCCCCAAATAGTTTTAGGAATCTTTAAGCTATATCCATGCAAAATCAGAAGTCTAGTGAAAGAGCACTAAATGTTGCTCTCATATCAGTGACGCTACTATAATAGCTGTGTACAATCAGAGCACAAAAGAACTGATGCTTTTAAACTATGGTGTTGGAGAAGACTCTTGAGAGTCCCTTGGACTGCAAGGAGATCCAACCAGTCCATCCTAAAGGAAATCAGTCCTGACCATCCATTGAAAAGACTGATGCTCAAGCTGAAACTCCAATACTTTGGCCACTTGATGTGAAGAGCTGACTCATTTGAAAAGACCCTGATGCTGGGAAACATTGAAGGCAGGAGGAGAATGGGACAACAGAAGATGAGACGGTTGGATGGCATCACCAACTCAGTGGACATGAGTTTGGGTAAACTCTGGGAGTTGGTGATGGACAGGGTGGCCTGGCATGCTGCAGTCCATGGGGTCTCAAAGAATCGGACACGACTGAGTGACTGAACTGAACTGAACTGAACCATCAGATCAGTCTTAGAACCATAGACTATTATATTCAATAAGGACCTTAAAGGTCATGGGCTCAGTCTAGTGTCCCTAGGGAAGTTATCTCAAACTGAGAATGACTAAGTGCCTTTCTCAAGATTTCAGAACCAGAGAGTAATATAGTCAGAACTAGAATTGGAATTTGCTTTTTCCCAACCTGACACTCTTGCACATATGTAATTCTGCCTAGTCTAAATTAATCTTCCCTTGTTTATTAGGTGGCTAAATGTCTCTTAGGGAAGACCTTGCTCCAGTTTGAAAGCTCAAATAATGTGACACAGAGGTGTGTGTGTGTGGGTATATATGTGTATGATTTTAAAATTTTATTCAAATATTCAGTACTGTTTAAAAGCTAATAATATATATCAGCTGAACATTTGAAGTATAACTAATATTTTTGCTTTCATCCCTGCTTATTTTGTCCCCAAATGTATATTTTAAAAGATGCTGTCCAATAAATTCTTTATAACTCAGTTATAAACTGGAACTTGGAATCCATTCTTTATTCTTTTGGGAAAATTACATGTAGCCCATACTATTGAAGTTTCTGAATCCTATAATAATATAGCTGCCTTATAATGTTATAAAATAATATCACACGGTTTTTATGAGAGAATATGTTAAGAATTAGAAATATATTGGCACACATACCTCCTCCTTCCCTGTCAAAATATTCATCAGAAGGGTTTAATATTCTCCTCTGCCCACTATCCCACCTGTTGGGCAGTGTAAGCTCCATGCCATTGGCCACAGTTTCATAGCCTGGGAAATCTATAACAAGTTGGATCTGAATGAACGAGGAGCTTTGCACTAGACTTAGATACAAACAAAAGGTAATGTTTCTTAGTCAAGGTCAGTCTCTTATGAACCATTGTTAATCTAAAAGCAAGAATACTGCACTAAAAAATACTATTTTGAATTCATAAAAATAGAGTCAATGGTGAGGAGAGCTTTCCTTTATTCATTTCCTACTCTTGCTGACTTCCTAACAGTGAGATGAAGTGAGAAGCAGGGACCCAGAGATGAGTTTTAGGAGTGGACAGTGCATATTCTCTAGAAAAGGAAAAGATGATGGGGACTCCAGCCTGGCAGAAGCATGACAAGCTTCTTTAGCCATGATTCCTGATTGATCTTCCCTGGTAGGGGTTTTGTATGTCGGGTCCAATTGGAAGTTGCTGAGTTCCTTCATATCAGACCTAAAGAAATGTCCAAATCTTACTTGACAATTCAACTATGCATTTCGAACACACTGTATCCAAAGTGACCAGGAAGGGGGCCAATAATTCTAACAAATCTCTGTTATTCTTAAATAAAATGATCTTGAGAACTAAACTTTAATTGCATGTTTCATGACACTTTTTATTAAAGTATAAATTGCATTTGCACCCTGGAAGCGTGTATACCACATGCCTAATACCTAGGTTTGTTGATCAAAGATGGAATCTAACTGCTGACCCTTCCCTTTCTCTTGACCTAGCTATTCCTCTATGGATGCACTTGACTTCCCCCTTTACTATATTTTAAAAATGGAATGCAGTCCTAAAATAAGAATTTATGTATATAAAAGTTTAACAAGTATTTGGGATAGAAAATAAAGGAAGGGCTTGAAAGGGTTAAGCAAATTAAAAGGTACTCCTCTCTGTACTTAGATGTGTCCTCCCAACTGTGAATATTATAAAGGGTATCCTTATGAAAATATAACTCCCATAGGGAACTTAAAGGCAATTAAAATAACATTAGTGTTTTTCATAACTTTACAATATCTTTATGCATGTGATAAAACCTTACTAATTATTGAAAAGTTATTTGTATTAAGATTTCAGAACAGAGAGATAATCTGTGCAATTTAGAATCCTGAGCCATTGTCAGGGAGCTGGCTAACAGAATTCCCTTGCCAGCATCTCCAGTTGCATCAGTGAACCTCAAATAGGATATTTTGCTGGTAAATATTAGCTTATTATAGTTTAAAAATAAATAAGTACCTTGAGCAAATGTGCAGTGACACCAAAAATTAGTTTCCACAAACTGACTAAATATAGTATCTGGCGGGAAAAGGCAAATGAGTTCAAGTGGAAAAACACACACACACACACACACACACACACACACAAGTAATAGAATGGAAAGCATACATTTCTTTAAATGGATGAAAAATTTTACTGTGATCTGAATGTAATCAACATTCAAGGCTGACTATATGGAGGGAAGGAAGATAGAGGCTTATTGGCAATTTCACTGATTCAGCTCAGTATTAATTTGGCAGGGAAAGTACAGAACATCCCACAATGCTCTTAGCACATACTAGGCATCCAAACCATACAACTGATGCCTCAACCCTCTCATGAGCTATTTATTACATGGCATGCTTACCAGCCAGAGTTTTAAAGGCATGCTACAGAAAATGTGGAAAGGAAGGTTTCTGAGGTTTCCAGTTTAATAGGGGAAGTTTCAGAGATGGAAAGGTCCTTAGAAGTACAACAGTTCTGTCACTGTACAGATAAGAAATTGAGATCCAGAAAGATCAAGTGACTTGCTCAAAGCCATCATTAGTGAGTGTGATAATGAGAAGCCAGGGTGAAAAGTGGTCTCAGCTTGGAAATACTATCCCACATATGTAATATAGGTGACCCACAGCAGAAGTATATTGCCAAGCATATTCACAATCAAACAAGCCTTTTATTATGNACAGAAGGGGCTGGAGAATTGTAACTTTTAAATGATATTTGGGTGGGCATAGCTATCGGGGTCTTTAACAACTCATATTTTAAAACTAAGGATGAAAATCAGAGTTTTATGCAGTGGATTTTATATTTGAGGAAGTCATTAAGATAGTAAATGCAACTTGTTGATACCAATACCTTGCTGAAAAAGATCTTATGAAAACCAGATTCCAGGTCTTCGAAGGGCTCCCCAAGGCTCCTCCAGGGGTCTCTTCCAGGGATGAGGCCACTTCAGAGTAACCTCGTGGCACCTAGCTCTTGCAGTCCCCTTGAACCTAGTTCAGCCTGTGGATCAATTCAGGGCTCAGTGACTGCTTAGAAACTAGATCCAGACACAGGTACAGCAAATCATTCTTAAAATGCCTCCAGCACCACGGTAAGTGCCCTTCCATTTAACTTCCTGACAAGGGTTCCTGTGGAGACATCAGAAAAAGATCTTGTTAGATGTTATCACTGTGAAATAGTCATTTTTCAAAAATTTAAGTTTGACCAATTAAAATAATTTTTGCAATATCTTGTTTTGTCAGGCATTTAAATTTTAATGTTATTTTCATCTGTTAAATACACCTTAAACTTATCCCAGGAGCAGTCTGCAAGGCTGTCCACATCTTGTCCTGTTAAGGAAAAGTGTGGGGCTGACGTGTGGAGTAACTAACAACCAGGTCGGCTCAGGCACTGAGCAGTCAGAACGACTGCAGCCATTCCCATTCTGTACGAGCTGAGCCAGGGGACCCAGTACCCGGGGAACAAGGGGACTAGTCTTTATTAAGCACTTCCTATGAGTGAGGAATGTAAACCATACCATGCTTTGCTGGAAGTATAGTTTCCACAGATGAAAAAACTGAGGCTCAGAGGAATGAAGGAATTTCCCAAAGCTTCCACAGCTGGCTAAGGGACAGCTAGAAGTGGGATTTGAGTCCACGCTCTTCACAAGTTCAAGAATCCCGCTTTTTCCTGGGCAGAAAGGAGCTGGGAAATGGGAAAGATAGACAGGACTCTCTGTGAGTCTGAGTCTCTGTCTGAACCCAGCCATACTGGTTGTCAGCCTCTGGCTCTGCTGCCTAGGGATAGAATGTAAAGCCTTGAGCTCCAAACAGGGAGAACTTCCCGCTTTTGTGGCCTCTACCCGAGCTATTCTGCAGAACTTGTAATTCCTTTTTGGGAAGATCTGACCTTTCCAGTCTCCAAGCAACCCAATAAAACCCCCCACCTGTTAGCTATATCAACATCAGGGCAGAGACTCTCAAACTGTAATGTGCAACAGAATCCCCTGCAAGGCTTCTGAACACACAGACTGCTGAGCCCCATTCAGAGTTTCTTACCTGGTAGTTCTGGGGTAAGGCTTGAGAATTTGCATTTCTAATGAGTTCCCAAGTGATGCCGATACTGCTGTCCAGAACAGTGAATATCACCATTTTTAATTAGATATTAGCTCTGATGTACCTTTAGCAAACTCTACATGCTAAAGAGATTTCATGATTTTTATCTCCTGGTTGTCTTCTGTCACAAAGACTTCAAAACAAAGTTTCAATAAAGCAGCCTAACAGCTAATGACACTCTGAAGAAAGGAAGGAAGGTAGAGAGGACTAGATGGCTCAGTTAGTTATTCAAAGGCTGTCTCAGAGCCCTAGTGAGGCCTGACAATGAAATCAGCTGGCTTTCTGACCCCAATGTACTTTTCTAAAGGAAAATAGCACCACTCCACTCCGATTGCAACAAAAGAACAATAGATCCAGCTTCAAAGAAGTTCCTGAAGGAACCATAGTATCTCAGTAAATGAATGAAGCTCAGCAATATAACCCACCCACCTGTTCTTCCTCCTTAACCTCCCAGCCCTTCCTATCTCACTTGAACAGAAAACTCAGAGATAAAATCATTTATGAAAAGTCATGAACTCAGTTACTGGTGATTAAATGTGCCTGGTTCAATATTCTTTCTCTTTACACCATCCTCTTCTCTGTTGAAAGTGTGTATGTTTTTTTTTTTTTTTTTCATTTAAAATGAAGGAAAAAGTGCCTATATAAACTATATCAGTTCACATAATCCCTTAAAATCTTACAAACCTTCCAAACAGCCTAAAAGGATTTGGGAATCCAGAAGAGACAGTATGGGACACCTCCAGGGAAACCTCCTCGCCCTTCCTGTGCCTACTGTCAGTTGAAACCCAAATGATCCTGGATTTCTTTCCAATCTCCCTTCGACGAGATCTAACTGCAGATGATTTCTAGAATACCTTTTCTATCATTTTACCCTACAATAGACATACATGTTTTGCTACATCTTTCAACTTATTCTGTCTGTAGAAGTCTTGAATTACTCCTCAGCTCCCTCTCTTATGGTGATGGAGAAGTCAAGTAGCACACAGGTCATTGCAACCTTATTTATAAACAACTGAGCAACTGACTGTGTCCATCAAGGTCAGATTAGGAAATGGCATTAAAATGATCCCCACAGGATTAGAAATCCTGCAAAAAAAAAAAAAAATNTCATTGGAAAGACTGATGTTGAAGCTGAAACTCCAGTACTTTGGCCACCTGATGTGAAGAGCTGACTCAGTTGAAAAGATCTGAGGCTGGGAAAGATTGAAGGCGGGTGGAAAAGAGGACGACAGAGGATGAGATGGTTGGGTAGCATCACCAACTCAACAGATATGAGTTTAGGTAAACTCTGGGAGCTGGTGGTGGACAGGGAGGCCTGGCATGCTTCAGTCCATGGGGTCACAAAGAGTCGGACATGACTGAGTGACTGAACTGAACACAAGCGGGTTAACTTGGAGAAATTAAAATCAATTGCCTAATGTCACACTGTCCAACAGAGCAATCTCAACTAACAAAATAATTGGAAGAAAATATTAATCTCTTTTCTACATATCCACATTTGAAGAGGTGCCTCTAATGTTGATACATTATGGGGTCATTGACTTTTAATTTATTTTTATCAGAGACATTTTTCAGAGATAATCTTATGAATATTCTGAATATCAAGACAAAGTAAACATAGAGCTTCCTTGGATTGAAGTGTGAGATAGAGTGACTCCCTTTAGACATTTCTGTGGGTCAACAGAGCTCTGAAGGTGCAAGATGAAGCTGGTTAGTGGCAAGGCCAACTTATTATTCTGCTCAGCTTTCATAACAAAATTCCAGTCAAGGTGGATTAAATACAAACAAAAATATATATTTCTCATGGTTCAGAGGCTGGAAATCTAATATCACTGCGCTACAAGTATTGGTATTTGGCAATGCCTCACTTTCCAGCTTGTAGATGGGCCTTCTCCACTTGTCCTCACATGGCCTGTTTTATATGTGCCTACAGAGAGAGAAGGCGTTTGTCTTTCTTTCTTTTAAGGACGTGAGTCCTATCAGATTGGGGTTCTTGTGACTTCATTTTACCTTAAAAACCTCTTCTAAAGCCCTTTCTTCAATTGAAATGACTTCATTTAGTTAGGACTTCATATATGAATTTTGCAAATTGTCATTCATTTATCTTCTTTGTCCTTGCAATTTAAGAAGTATGTCCAGTTTCTATCACTACCCTTTCCTGGAATAACACTTGAATGTTCTAATTCTTGTAATCATCTGGATTAGAAGAGTATATCATATCAGTCAGTTCAGTCACTCAGTCATGCCCAAATCTTTGCGACCCCATGGACTGCAGCACTCCAGGCTTTCCAGTCCATCACCAACTCTCTAAGCCTACTCAGACTCATGTCTGTCAAGTCGGTGAATCCATCCAACCATTTCATCTTCTGTCATCTCCTTCTCCTTGCGCCTTCAGTCTTTCCCAGCATCAGGGTCTTTTCCAGTGAGTCAGTTCGTCACATCAAGTGGCCAAAGTATTGGGGTTTCAGCTTCAGCATCAGTCCTTCCAATGAATATTCAGGACTGATTTCCTTTAGGATAGACTGATTGGATCTCCTTGCAGTCCAAGAGACTCTCAAGAGTCTTCTTTACTATCTGTCAATGGACATCTAGGTTGCTTCCATGTTCTAGCTATTGTAAATAGTTCTGCAATGAACATTGGGATACATACATGTGTCTCTTTGAATTTTGGTTTCCTCAGGATATATGTCTAGGAGTGGGATTGCTGGGTCATATGGTGTTTTTATTCCTAGTGTTTTAAGGAATCTTTGTGCTTCATCCAGCCTGGCGTTTCACATGATGTACTCTGCACATAAATGAATGAATGACAGTATACAGCCTTGACGTACTCCTCTCCCAATTTGGAACCAGTTTGTTGTTCCATATCTAGTTCTAACAGTTGCTTCTTGACCTGTATACAGATTTCTCAGGAGGCAAGTCAAGTGGTGTGGTTATCCCATCTCTAAGAATTTTCCACAGTTTGTGGTGATCCACACAGTCAAAGGCTTTGGCATAGACAATAAAGCAGAAATATATGTTTTTCTGGAATTCTCTTGCTTTTTCAATGATCCAGCAGATGTTGGCAATTTGACCTCTGGTCCCTCTGCCTTTCTAAATCCAGCTTGAACATCTGAAGTTCACGGTTCACATACTATTGAAGCCTGGCTTGGAGAATTTTGAGCATTACTTTGCTAGTATGTGAGATGAGTGCAGTGTGCAGTAGTTTGAGCATTCTTTGGCATTGCCTTTCTTTAGGATTGGAATGAAAACCTTTTCCAGTCCTGTGACCACTGTTGAGTTTTCCAAATTTGCTGCCATACTGAGTGCAGCAGTTTCATCTTTTAGGATTTGAAATAGCTCAACTAGATTTCCATCACCTCCACTAGCTTTGTTTATAGTGATGCTTCCTAAGGCCCACTTGACTTCACATTCCAGGATGTCTGGTTCTAGGTGAGGGATCACACCATTGTGGTTAATTTTTTTGTATAGTTCCGTGTATTCTTGTCACCTCTTCTTAATATCTTCTGCTTCTGTTAGGTCCATATCATTTTTGTCCTTTACTGTGCCCATCTTTGCATGAAACGTATATTGTATCAGATCAACCCTTTTGCAGAGAACTATAAAAACCAGACAAGTTATAAAATATAGTTAGTTATTTGAAGGCAGTAGAGAGCAACAAAGGCAGCTGGGACTTGAGGGACCATAATTTTTGGAGAGAGAAAAGACATTCAGGTGAGCTGGTATTGTCTTCTCTTAATACTTTCTTCTTGGGGCACTTTTCCATAAGTAAGTAACCCACTATCAAGCAAAACCAAGATGAAAATGGTAACTTAAAGCTTTTAATTAGGTATTGAAATTTGTATACTAGTGATACAAAAACAATCAGGCCTAATATAGTTATGAAAATAGATTACAAGATGAATTTATTAGAAGATAAAATGGAAATTATATATGTTAAAATGCAATCACTAAATGAACTCAGTTAGTAGATTTATCACACATTAGACATAGAATCCGGAGAAGGCAGTGGCACCCTACTCCGGTACTCTTGCCTGGAAAATCCCATGGACAGAGGACCCTGGTGGGCTGACATCTGTGGGGTCGCACAGAGTCGGACATGACTGAAGTGACTTAGGAGCAGCAGCAGCAGACATAGAATCAGAAAGGAAAATATTCAGATGGAGGCAAGTTAGAAAAATGTAAGAGACATAGAGGGCATAATGGAAAATTACAGAGGGGGACATAAGCAAGATGTTAAAGAAAAATATTAAAAATTGTCCAAAAATTAAATATCAAGCCACAGAAATAAATAACAGTGTGAAGCACATGCAGGATAAATTCAAAGAAAAATATACTTAGTCAAAAATGGGAAAACTTTATCCAAACCAATATAAAAGATAAAATATTAAAAAGACAGAAATAGACACTATGGTTTACAGATAATTATCCTCCAAGGAGAAATACCAAAATGAACAGCTGACTTCTCAAGAGAAATAATGAAGCCTGGAGACAACAGAATGCAATCTGATAGTGCTGGGAGAAAACACCTGTCAACTCAGATGATTCTCAATTGGTACATCTCTACTTTAAAATATCAAAGGTAATGGACATTTTCAGATAAACAAAAATTGAAAGAAATNAGTTCTAACAGTTGCTTCTTGACCTGTATACAGATTTCTCAGGAGGCAAGTCAAGTGGTGTGGTTATCCCATCTCTAAGAATTTTCCACAGTTTGTGGTGATCCACACAGTCAAAGGCTTTGGCATAGACAATAAAGCAGAAATATATGTTTTTCTGGAATTCTCTTGCTTTTTCAATGATCCAGCAGATGTTGGCAATTTGACCTCTGGTCCCTCTGCCTTTCTAAATCCAGCTTGAACATCTGAAGTTCACGGTTCACATACTATTGAAGCCTGGCTTGGAGAATTTTGAGCATTACTTTGCTAGTATGTGAGATGAGTGCAGTGTGCAGTAGTTTGAGCATTCTTTGGCATTGCCTTTCTTTAGGATTGGAATGAAAACCTTTTCCAGTCCTGTGACCACTGTTGAGTTTTCCAAATTTGCTGCCATACTGAGTGCAGCAGTTTCATCTTTTAGGATTTGAAATAGCTCAACTAGATTTCCATCACCTCCACTAGCTTTGTTTATAGTGATGCTTCCTAAGGCCCACTTGACTTCACATTCCAGGATGTCTGGTTCTAGGTGAGGGATCACACCATTGTGGTTAATTTTTTTGTATAGTTCCGTGTATTCTTGTCACCTCTTCTTAATATCTTCTGCTTCTGTTAGGTCCATATCATTTTTGTCCTTTACTGTGCCCATCTTTGCATGAAACGTATATTGTATCAGATCAACCCTTTTGCAGAGAACTATAAAAACCAGACAAGTTATAAAATATAGTTAGTTATTTGAAGGCAGTAGAGAGCAACAAAGGCAGCTGGGACTTGAGGGACCATAATTTTTGGAGAGAGAAAAGACATTCAGGTGAGCTGGTATTGTCTTCTCTTAATACTTTCTTCTTGGGGCACTTTTCCATAAGTAAGTAACCCACTATCAAGCAAAACCAAGATGAAAATGGTAACTTAAAGCTTTTAATTAGGTATTGAAATTTGTATACTAGTGATACAAAAACAATCAGGCCTAATATAGTTATGAAAATAGATTACAAGATGAATTTATTAGAAGATAAAATGGAAATTATATATGTTAAAATGCAATCACTAAATGAACTCAGTTAGTAGATTTATCACACATTAGACATAGAATCCGGAGAAGGCAGTGGCACCCTACTCCGGTACTCTTGCCTGGAAAATCCCATGGACAGAGGACCCTGGTGGGCTGACATCTGTGGGGTCGCACAGAGTCGGACATGACTGAAGTGACTTAGGAGCAGCAGCAGCAGACATAGAATCAGAAAGGAAAATATTCAGATGGAGGCAAGTTAGAAAAATGTAAGAGACATAGAGGGCATAATGGAAAATTACAGAGGGGGACATAAGCAAGATGTTAAAGAAAAATATTAAAAATTGTCCAAAAATTAAATATCAAGCCACAGAAATAAATAACAGTGTGAAGCACATGCAGGATAAATTCAAAGAAAAATATACTTAGTCAAAAATGGGAAAACTTTATCCAAACCAATATAAAAGATAAAATATTAAAAAGACAGAAATAGACACTATGGTTTACAGATAATTATCCTCCAAGGAGAAATACCAAAATGAACAGCTGACTTCTCAAGAGAAATAATGAAGCCTGGAGACAACAGAATGCAATCTGATAGTGCTGGGAGAAAACACCTGTCAACTCAGATGATTCTCAATTGGTACATCTCTACTTTAAAATATCAAAGGTAATGGACATTTTCAGATAAACAAAAATTGAAAGAAATAATCATCAATGTAACTGTAAGGAAAGAACTATTAAAAATATATTCTTCAAATGGAAGAAAAATCCCAGGGAGAAACCTGGAGATTCAAGAATGAAGAAATGCATAATGGTAAACATGTGTGTAAATCTATATGAATATTGAATGAGTAAATATTAAAAACATTAAAATTTAGTTTTATATAGTTTGGAATAACCAGAGAATTAAAATCAATAGTAGCAGAAATTTGGGAAGGGGAGTGAATGAGTAAAATTATCCCTTGCATTGTCAGATAAGTTGGAAAAATACTATCTTGTAATAAACAATAATAAGTGAAATGCACATATTGTAATTTGTTGGTTCAATTAAAAGAATATATAATTGAGAAATAATAGAAATGATGAAGGAAATATGAAAATAATTACCAGATTGCCAAAACGAAGTCAACAAATTGAGGAAAAATAGAACAGATAGTGCAAACAGATGATTAATGGTAAAATGATAGATGTGAGGCACGAAGGTAATTGCATTAAATGTAATTTGATTCATTACCCCAATTACAAAATAAAAATTATCTTGCTGGATTAAAAAAAAAACCAAAATCCATTATTACTTTGCTCTAAATATCAATATATGAAAAAAAAAACTGAGAGAAAATAGAAAATAGTAGAATGTAAATGATATACAAAAGAAAGCCTACTTAGCTATTCTAATATCTATCTATCTAATCTATCCCTCACTTTGAGTTAAGAAGCATTATTGAAAATAATAAGAAATTCTTCATAAAGACAAAAAGGTCAACTGAATAGGATATAATTCTAAATGTGTATGTAACTAATAACATAGTCTTAAAATATGTAAGGCAAAACCTGGCAAAACTTAAAGTAGAAGCATATAACAGACAGTTATTCTGGACATTCAGAAACAAGTTCTGCAACTATAAAATCATTAGAGGGATAGACATAAACAACGAATTTAATTTAACTCACTTATATAAAATGTGAAGCTGGAAAACAACATAAAAAATTCTCTTAAAAAATAACCATAATATTTGAAATAGCAAAATCAAATCTCAAAATATTTAAATATTAAAATTATATTGAGTTTGTTCCCTGAAAATAGTAAAATTATGATAGCAATCTATAAGCAGTAACTAGAAAATGTTTATAAACCAAATAATTCATTTCTATTTAACACTATTCTTCATAAATTAATTTATATAATCAGTATAATCCCAGTCAAAATGCTAGCAGATTGTATCTATATATATATGCACATAGAAAATGATAAATTAATTCTAAACTTCATATGGAAATTCAAAGACCAATAATATCAAGACACTTAAACAAGCTGCATAGTGGGCAAATACATTTGCAATACATTAATCTGATTCATAGGGTCGAGAAGAGTCAGATACGACTGAGCGACTGAACTGAACTGAACTGAATCTGAAAAAAGATTTGTATCCAGAACATATAATGAGAAGATAAAAAGCTCAGTAAGAAAATGGGTAAAATTCTTGACAAAAGAGGATGTCCAAAAAAAAAAAAATCTGAAAATATGCTTAATACCATTAGTATTAAGGAAATGGAAATTAATCATACTTTCCTTCCTTCTGAGAAGCTAAAATAAAAAATAACAACCAAAACATATTCCCTGCCAAGAAAAACCCAAATGATAAAGGAAGAAAGAAAATATAGTAATATCAAGTATTGAGAGGATTTGGAGCAAGAGAAACTCTAATTGATTAAGAATAATATTTGATAATATCTATTGATGCTGACATATAAATTACTTATGATACAATGATTTCATTTCCCACAAAATGATATGTATAAAAATAAAAACAGCAGCAAGATTCCTATTAACAAACTAGTATAATAAAAAATGGAAACAACCCATGTGTTTATCAACTGAAGATTAAACAAATAAATAGCAGTATATTCATACAATATAGCATTGAAAATGCTACATTCAACCACATGGATGAATTTAAAAAATACTAGGAAAAAAAAATCAGACACAGGACACTTAGAAAAGAGGTGACTGTGAGAAACCATTAGGGACGTTTCTGGTGCATTGATAATGTGCTATTTGTTTGGGTGGTGGTGGTAGAGATGTGTCAATTTGTAAGAATGTCTTGCATTGTACACTTAAAATTAATGCATTTTAACCTATATATGTCAAAATGGACTAGTTAAAAATAAGCAATAACAGAGAGTAATAGAAATGTAGAAACACTTTTGCTGTGCTGGATAAAGTCATTTGGGTGAGAATACCAGCACCAACATTACATGCTGTTGCTGCTAAGTCACTTCAGTCGTGTTTGACTCTGTGTGACCCCATAGATGGCAGCCCACCAGGCTCCCCTGTCCCTGGAATTCTCCAGGAAAGAGTACTGGAGTGGGCTGCCATTGCTTTCTCTGCAACATTACGTGAGGGTGAGCAAAAACTAATGGAAGCTTGGAGAATATAGTTGGCCAGCTTTTGTAATACACCAGCATACATTTCCAAGCTAAACCCATAAGTATCCCAGAATTGAGTGACACATTGTGGTAGATAAAAAATGTTCTATAACCTGAATAATTTTTTTACTAATCTAGTGAAGAGCCAAGGTACACATATGCAAAATAAAGAATAGTCTTAGTAGGTTTACATAAGTACAAAATTATACAGAAGGAATTATATAGATATGATGAAAATAAAAAGGTTTCCCAGGTGATACAAGTGGTAAAGAACCCTCCTGCTGGTGCAGGAGAAACAAAAGGCACAAGTTTGATCCCTAGGTCGTGAAGACTCCCGGAGTAGTAGATGGAACTCACCCCCGGATTCTTGCCTGGAAAATTCCATGGATAGAGGAGTGTGGTGGGTCCATGATGTTGCAAAGAGTTGGCCATGACTGAGCACACACATGATGAAAATAGAGTAATCGAATCTGGAGGAATAAGGGTAGAATTTGTAGGACACTGAATGAGACTCAGTGCAAGATATCATAGGGCTATAAATTTTAGTTTGACTGGCAGAATTTGTATCTGGCCATAGAATATTAGTTTGCCTGCCTGTCTGCAATAAGGAAGGACTATTCTGTATTGCTTTTCGTAATTTTTAATGTAACATATATGATAGATAAATTAAGCCATTCTTTTTCTTAAAAAAAAAATTGACAATTTGTTTTCCTTGAAGTTTGGGGGAGAAGGATTTGGGCTGCATGAGTAAGTGCTAGCCAAAAAAAAAAGAAAAGAAAAAAAAATGTGCCTTGCCCTCCTGGTCACCTTAACATCAGTCTGTCTTCCAAGGGCTGCACAGAATGGCACTGTAAGTTCATTCAAGTCAGGAAAGCCCAAAAGGTCAAACTTTAAAAAGCCTCATCTTGGTAGATTTTGAGACCAGGGGTTGTTTTTATTTATTTATTTTCAAACCACATTGACTAAAAAGAGTTAACTTCCCCTGAACCTTTAAGCACTAGATGGGCCTGCACCTTCCAAGGACTCTTTTCTTCTTTAAAAGCACAGTTGTTGTTCAGTTTCTCTCAGGTGCAGATTCATTAGCTCTTGACTGGCTCTCCTTGTTTGCCGACTACTTGTGGAAAAAGCCATTTACCCTGGTGAATGTCAAGGTTAGTGCAAACCGTCCTTGTCATCAGTCTCTCTGGCAGAAGGTCAGGGATAAGCTTTCCTCAAATGGGCAGCGTCAAACAAAGCAGAGACTGACTTAACTCACCAAGAGGAAGAAAAGAGGCCTGCTCTGGAGTTGATAAACATTCCTGTGGGCTTTGAGGACAAAAGATTAACTCCTCCCTTGCCACTTCCAGACATGTTCCCTGGAAGATCCTTTATACTATCTGGATATTTTCAAGCATATAAGATGTATTTATAATGAATGACTATTTGCTGTAGCTATACTATCCATATTCATCTGTCCATGATCTCGTTTATTTAAACAAATGTTTTAATTTTCCACGTGTTCGATTTGGAAGTATTTCCCATTATCCTAGCATTGTTCTGGTTGACCTTTTGGTGGTGTGTGTGTTGGAGGAGGGAACCCTCCCCTCAGTTTACTCTTATAGACAAGGTGTAAACCAAATATGCAAAGCTGCCACAGTCTGAAATAGTCAGATCTTAATTTGCTTTCATAGAGCAGTAAAATTTTGAAGTCAGAAGGAAATTTTAAGACGGAACCTAGTCCAAACTTACATCCAAAAAGTAAATCCTCTGCAGGAACTCTGGAAGTTGTCATCCAGGCTCAGGTTGGTCACTTCTAGGGACAAAACATCCCAGGCCCACAGGACGGTTGTTCCCAAGTGGGGAAGGTTTACTGTTATAATAAAAGCTTTGCCTTACACTTAATGAAATATTGTGTTAGCCACAAAGTTCATTTGGATTTTCCTGTAAGATGTTATGGAAAAACCTGAATAAACTTTGTGGCCAACCCAATACTTCATATTGGAATTTTAACCTATTGGTTCAGGTTTCACCCTCCAGTATGATAGAGGGCTAGTCCTCAATGCAAGAACTCTCCAAATACATGGAAGAATATTTGGATCTTCGGAAAATTAACCATGCAACATGGTTTCTGTCCCCCTTCTTCTGTGAAATGACTATCAAACAAGGCATCCATTTGGGCTTCTCTGAACCATCGTACTTTTTTGCAATGTGTCCTTACAGTGTGGAGTCCAGAAATGTGTACCATATTTCAGATATTAGACTAGAAACTTCACATATATTTATGTAAAATATACAATGTATTTTTATATGTGATATATATTTATAATTCTTCCAACTTATCAATTGCTACTTTGATTCACTGAGGAATCAATGAATACCAAAAAGACTTTTTACACAGGCAATAATCAGGAAGATATGCTCTTGTGTTTCTGTATTCTAGTCACAAGTTATATGCCAGGTAAACATATGATTTTAGTCATTATATCAAATTTTTAATCACCTGCTATCTACACTTGAAAATCCAAGATATTCTTACAAAAAATACTGGTGACCCTATATGCTATTCTTGTGAGCACACCATTTGCTATATTGGTTCTTATTATTCTTCCTTAGGGTTTTGATGAGTAATTGTTTCTCTCTTTCAAAGTTACCTTGAGAGATTTTGGTCAAATCAGTGAGCTATCCCAATGGCTCAGCAGGTAAAGAATCCACATGCAATGCAGGAGATGCAGGAGACAGGGGTTTGATCTCAGGGTTCGGAAGATTCCCTGAAGAAGGAAATGGCAACCCATTCCAATATTCTTGCCTGAAAAATCCAATGAACTGAGAAGTCTGGCAGGCTACAGTTCAAAGGGTTGCAAACAGTCAAACACAACTAAGCATGCATATCACCCCTTGCATAATTTTAATGACATAAATACTTTTCCAGCAAAACAGGTTTTGCTCTTTGGCTTGGAGCATCACTTATCCTTTCAAACTCAGAATCAGTTAAAGTTAACCCTGATATCTACTCATGGTTATATCTGTTCCATATGAATTAAAATTGGACATCTGTGGGGCTTCTCAGGTAGCTAAGTGATAAAGAATCTGCCTACCAATACAGGTCAATCCCTGATCTTGGAAGATCCCACATGCCACAGAGCAACTAAGCCCATGTGTCAAAACTACGGAGTCTGTGCTCTAGAGCCCGAGCTCTCATCTTTTCAAGGCTATGGTTTCTCCAGTGGTCATGAATGGATGTGAGAATTGGACTATAAAGAAAGCTGAGTGCTGAAGAATTGATGCTTTTGAACTGTGGTGTTGAAGAAGAGTCTCGAGAGTCCCTTGGACCGCAAGGAGATCCAACCAGTTCATCCTAAAGAGATCAGTCCTGAGTACTCATTGGAAGGACTGATGCTAAAACTGAAACTCCAATACTTTGGCCACCTGCCGCAAAGATCTGACTCATTTGAAAAGACCTTGATGCTGGGAAAGATTGAAGTCAGGAGGAGAAGGGGACGACAGAGGATGAGATAGTTGGATGGCATCACTGGCTCACTGGAGATGAGTTTGAGTAGACTCTGGGAGTTAGCGATGGACAGGGAGGCCTGGCGTGCTGTGGTCCATAGGGTTGCGAAGAGTCAGACACGACTGAGCGACTGAACTCAACTGAACTAGAGCCTGAGAGCCACAATTACTGAGCCCACAGTGCAGCAACTAAAGCCTGTGCTCCACAAGAGAAGCCACCACAATGAGAAGATTGTGCACCACAACTAGAGAGTAGGCCCTTTTGCCACAACTAGAGAAAAGCCTGTGTAGCAACAAAAACCCAGCAAAACCAAAATAAAATAAAATAAAATAAAATAACAATTGGACATCTTTGAGTTGCTTATGTCCTTTTCATTTTGTGTCCTCTCGTGTGATCCTGATTTTACTTCCTCATGACTCTCCCAAGTATTTGTCTCGGGCTTAATCCTACAGATTTTCTTCCACCCTATCTAGAATTCCTCCATATCATAGAATTATCTGAAGTATTACAAAATATTCTTACTTTACCTCTTCCTTGCTTACCTTCTCCTCTGGGAAGGAGACAAACTACTATTGTAGTGCATGCAATACATGAGTACTTGAAGGACGAAAATTAACCTAAGGTACCACAGAGCATTAGGCTGATTTCTTCAGTGTCCAGACTTCCTGGGTATCCAGATGAACTAGAGTTTTGTGTGGTTTTCCTAGAAATAGTCTCATAAATTGTCAAGGCAGATTGTCTTCTGGTCTTGCTGTTCACTCCCAGATGATTTGATTTTTATATAAATCAGCCTATCAGTCCTACCTTCCAATCAGACCTTTTTCCCCCTAGTGTTCAAAAGCCTTAGCAATAGACACTAACTTATACTGTTAGATACCAGTCTTACCTTTTTTAAACAAGCATTTAAAAATACCAAGAACTTTTGAAGACTTTCTCTTGCATTTCATCATCTCTGTAGAAAGACTCCTGTTTCCCTACCTGCATTCACCCCAGCCCCTGCTCTCACAGGCACCATAACACTTGTTCAGATACTTAACAACTTAGACCTAGGAACCTGCAATAACTTTCTAAATGGTCACTCTGTCTCTAGACTCAAAACCCCAAATTGACCCTATATGCAAGCATAAGATGTACTTTCATATTTATTTTCCAACTCAAAATCTCTGAATTTTTCTTACATGTCCCAAATAGTCTCACCTTTGTGGTTAGACTTTCACAGTTGTAAAACAGCTGTAAACACAAAAAGACTTATGTTTGAAAAAAAAAACAAAACCAAATGCATTATAACAATTTAAGTCACACTGAGATCCTTTATAATTATTACTCTTTTCCTTTAAAGGAGTCTTCCTGTTAGTCAAGTTAAATAAGAATGATCCAGTTAGAACTGCATCGACCAAAATAAACCCTACATTATCAAAGTCTATCTTATTTGATAATCCCAGAAAGTGCATCTAGACACTTGTCCAGAAAGTACCAAGAAGGAAACAGTTTTAAATTAAGTTTGCCATTATCACTTTCCTAGTGCACCCTGACTATTGCAAGCCTTCCCAGGGCCCCTTGGTGTTGTTTGCTGAGTGTTCCAAATGTTCCTCCTAGTCCCTTCTCCTGCTATTGATGGCATAATCTGAATAGGTCGTGAGGGGAGAGGCTCACTTGGAGACTGCACCGGCTAAAAGGAGGAAAATCAATTTTCATCATCCAAAAATACAGAACTGATGGCACACAAACTAGTTGTTCAAGGTCCCTAGGGCCAAGAAGATGAGTCCCACTAAGAAAGACATATGGTTGGAACAGAAGTCAATACTTTCTCCATCTAACCAGAATAATAAGATAAGAGGGGAATGAAGAGGTGGAGGATGAAATGTGCTTATGCAATTCTGCAGTAAATATCCAATGGAATATAAAGTCTTTTTGCATCAAAATACTAGGTAGAGATCTTTCTAAGAATAATCTATAAAAATCTCAATATTCTAAGTGTTCTCAAATACTAAATTCAGCTGAAAGGTGTAACCTACTGAAATTCATTTTTCCTGTTACTATAACTCTTTACTACTTTTTACCACTATTTTTCTATTAGATCCTTTCCTTATAATTGATATTTCAAATTAGAATTTCATCATGTGATACCAGAGAGTGTTTGTTGGGAAACATAAAAGTATACATTTGTACTCCTGAAAAATAAATCTCACAGAGGGGTTAGTGAAATCAGAAGCCCATACACCCTGACACAAGTGAGTATTATATTTGTAATCCATATTTTAATCAAAGAAACAATGCACAAACATAAATTTGTCTTACATTGAAACAATATGTAGCTAGATACAATAAAAGAGTAAAAATCTCACTTTATATACTCCCAACCTTCCTCCTCTCCACAGAACTAACTGCTATAACTGTTATCACTGAAGTTCATCTTGCTGACTCTTTACTATTCATTTACAGAAAATAGATATTCACATATGTGTGTTTAATATATAAATTAATGGATTACTTATGAATAAATAGGATAGAATTCAATACTGTTATGCAAGTTAAGTTTTTGACTTAATAATTCTTTAAAAAATCTATTTTAGTATTTGTAAATCTACCTTATCCTTTTAGATTTCTGAATAGCTTTCCATAACATGGATGAATTTATTTTATGCAAATATTTGATTATTGAATCTTATTAGGGCCTTTTACCCCTGGGTTTTCTATTACCAAAGAGGTCGTCACAATGAACATCTTTTGACCTCCTCTTTTGTGTTTTTCACAAGCATTGCTCATTCAGAGTAAATACTGAAAAGTCTATGAGAATTTTGATGGACACTGACAAACTGTCCCCCTAAAAAGACTACACAAATGTGCGTTACTACCAGTAGCGTATGATGGTTTGCAGTTCTCTATATAAACTCAAATACTATGTGTTTTTAATCCTTTAAAGTGTCTTTTATTTTCATTTGAATGTTCCCAATTATTTTAAGGTGTAGTGTCTATTTTGATTTATGTGTCATTTTATCTGAGCGTATTGTTCTTGTGTTGGACTACTCCTTTTTTGTTTGTTTTTTGGACAATGCATTGAGATACCTGCTGTCTCTGTTGCGTTTCTTTTTCTTTTTCTCCACCCCACACCTACTCAAGGAGAAAGGAAGAAAACACTTGCTCTTTTTAATGTTTCAGTTATTATTCTCTCAGCCAGTGATTTGTCTTTATTCTTAGCCTTTAGAATCTTTGTCATATAGAACGGTCAAGATTTTTTTTATTTTTTCCAGACTTGTTTATTTTATTTACGGGGGTTCTGAGTCATTGTTGCTCTGCACAGGGCTTCTCTAATTACATTTGTGTAGGCTTCTCATTGCAGTGATTTCTCCTGTGGAACATGGGCTCTGGGCACCTGGGCATCTGTAGGTGTGGCTCATGGGCTTAGCTCCTCCACGGCATGTGGAATCTTCCCAGATCAGGGATCAAACCTGTGTCCCGGCACTGGCAAATTCTTTACTACTTAGCCACTAGGGAAGCCTGAAGATTCTGTTTTTATGTTATAAAATCTATCAAACTTGCCTTTGTAGAGTCTGAATTTTTTCTCCTTCGAAGGATTTTTCGAAAAATCCTTCTTATTCCTCAAATTTTAAAAAAGTGTCCTAAATTTTCTTCAAAATCTTTATTGCCTTTTTGTTTCCTTTTCTTAAAGTTGTAACTTTATTATTTCATTCAAGTATTTATTAGAGAATGGATATTGATTTTTTATGAAAGATATTTTATTCTCTATTGAGATGATAATATATTTTCTCTTTTAATCTATTAATTCTTAATTACATCAGTAGATTTTTCTGACATCAAATCATTCTTGCTTTTCTGAGATAAATCTTACTTGTTCACAATTTAGTATTACCCATTACTAGATAAAATGTGCTTGTATTTAATATATTTTTTATCTTTGATATATTTGCCTACATTTCCAGCTATGCTTAATAATATTGCTTTTTAGTTTTATCCCCTTGTTTGTTTTTTATATTGCTTTTCTCTTGCCTGGTAATTAAGTGTATTAATATTACAGAACAGATTGAGAAGGTTGCCTTCAGTTTTTTGTAGGTTCTGGAATGCCTTTATAATGTTTAATTTTCCTGAGATTTCGGAGAATATAATTAACTATTTCAACATTTTAAAATAATTCAGATTATTAGAAAATATAGAGAAGCACACAAAAATACAGTTTTTATAGCTCAGTGATGATCACAAAGTGAACTTCCATGTAATTTCCATCTACATCCTGAGACAGGCAATTACCAGTACCCCAGATTACCTCTTTCCATGTCTTTTCCCCCATCTTTTCCCCTCTATACGCTTCTTCCTTTTCAATGGCAATCAGTATCTTAATTTTCAACATTATAATTGGTTTTATCTTGTTTTTGAACTGAATAAAGTGGAGTCATATAGTATGTGTCCTCTTTCCTGTATGACTTCCTATTTGCAACATTGTATGCTTGTGAATTCATTCATGTTTTAACATGTAGCAATAATTTATCCATTTCATTGTTGTATAGTATCACCTTGTACAGATACATTACAAGTTGTGGATCTAATATGTTGTTTCAGGTTTTGGTTATTATAAACCATGCTTCTGTTGGTACCCTTTAATTTTTTGGTGCATAATGTGAAGGTATTTGTATTAGGTATATACCTAATGGGTAATGCCAGTGATATTAATTGACACTCCCAACAACAGTGATCAGCAGCAATGCTCTGCAATAATTTTTGCTGCAGATCTCCATTGTCAGCCCTTTAAGTTTTAATTATTCTAGAGAATTTAATTATACCAATAAATATCTCACAGTTATTTCAGTTATGGAGATAGGAGATTGTATGTGTTTTAGAAGCTTTGTAATCTAGTTAGTTAAAAGTTAAATTTGTTACTGGTATGAGATAAGGGTCAAATAACTTTTCTTTCCTGTTAGGAATATCCAGTTGACTAACAAAATTTAGTGAAAAGACTTTTCATTCCTACTTTTCTACAAAGATTGCCATCATTAATTGAGTCTCCATATATGTGTGTGTGTATTGCTGACTATTCTAGTCCATAAGTATACTTTTCAATACCACACTGTTTTAATTCTTGTAGCTCCATTTTAAGTTTAATGTATAATAGAACAAGTCCTAGCAAATATTCTTGGTCCTTTTCTATTAAAATTCTAAAATTAGTCTGTCAATTTTCATAATACAATCTCCTTAAGAATTCATTTTGGATTGTATTCAGTAGAAATATCAATTTGGGGAGACATGATATTTTTACAATGTTGAGTCTTCCAGTCATTAACATTACTTATTTGTTTAAAAGTTCATTTTCTCTTAAAGTTGTTTTTATAGTTTTGTATGTAGAAGTTAATACGTCTTTCACTACACTTGCTCTAAATAAATTATTTTTATATACTGTAATAGTTTCTTCTGATGAATTTCACTTTCTTCCAATCTTTTGAGACTAGAATTCACAAGTAATAATTGATTTTTTACTTTGGCTATGGCCCATTTACTAACTCTAATAATTCATCTGAAAGATTCTTTCAGATTTTTATGATAATAATAATATCCTCAACAATGAAAATTATAATTCTTTCATTTAATTCTTATTTGTTATCTTTTAAAATCTTACTGCCCTGAAAAAAACTTCTGGGAAAATTTTGATTAGTACTGATAGTCAGCTTTGAATTATTCCCAATCTTGAATATTTTTCAATATTTCACCACTAAGTAGGATATTTGCTACAAATTTATTTATAGTTATATATGATCATGAAGAAAGGTCCTTTCGGTTCCTATTTTACTAAGATGTGCTTATGTGTATATTTAATCATAAATAGCAAATGTTTCTAAAATTGCCTTTTCCATATTTGTTGAAAATGTTTTTATTTTATTCTACTCTGTTAATTTAATGAGTTACAGTGATTAATTTTCTAATGTTAAACTTTGCAGTTTGGGAATAAAACCAGCTTGATCATGAAATATGACCATTTTTAATTTATTGCTGCATTCAATCAGATTTTGTTTAAAATTTTGCATCTACCTTTATAAGAGAAATTGACCTATTAGAGGCCCTTTTGCAATTCTTTGTCAGTTTTGGTATTGAGGTTATACTCACCACATAAACTGAGCTGGAAGCATTCCCTAATTTTTGTTTTTGTTTTCTGTTCTCTGGAAGAAGATATGTAAGATAATTATATTCTTTTTATCTCCTTACATAACTGGTAGAATTCACTGATGAAGCCATCTGGCTATGGGGTATATTTTATTTCTGTAGATTTTAATAAGGACATCATTTTTGTTTAAGTTATTGACTTTTAAATCCTCCATTTCTTCTTATTCTCAGTTTTGTAAGAGAAAATTTCTCTAAGAATTTGCACATATAACATTGTATTTTTAAATGTCTAGCCTAAAGTTGTTATATATATATAACATTAACTGCAAGATTTCTAGCAATGTTCTTTTCCTCATTTCTGATTTTGATTCTTT
>SJYV01056334.1:1981872-2140331 GCA_006410875.1 Neotragus pygmaeus
GTGGTGTGCTGCAATTCATGGGGTCGCAAAGAGTTGGACACGACTGAGCGACTGAACTGAACTGAATCTAGTCGCTAAGTTGTATCTGACTTTATGACCCATGGACTATAGCAGGAATGCTCCTCTGTCCAAGGGATTTTTTCAGACAAGGATACTAGAGTGGGTTGCCATTTCCTTCTCCTTGGCTAAAAAAAGAAAAAGAAAGATCAGGCAGTTGAAACTGAGTTAAAGAGAGCTGGGTGAGACCTGATTACTCAGTATTCCTCCCTGTTTTGGGGGGAGGGGGACGCAGAATGATTAGAACTCTTGACCTAGACGCTGAATCTACCTCCCTTATGTGTAGGGGGTTGTGTTTCTCCATGGCTACCCATTCTTGTACCCAAAGGACAACTCTCCTGTATTGGACCTGTTTGGAGAGCTATGGACCATTTAGCAAATATAGGTTCTACCTGCCATAGTCCCCAGCCACAGTGACAACCTAAAATGTTCCTGCACATTTCTCCTGGCGTAGAGCTCCACTGACCTGGATGATGGGGATGGGGGGTGATCACCAGACTTTGTGCAATTTGACTCTTTTTAAAAAAAAACAATAGTGGTATTGAAAAAACATGTGTTTATTTATGTTGGCCGCACTGGGTCTGAGTTCTGGCTTGCAGTATTTTCCTTATGGCACGTGAGCTTCTTGGTTGTGGGATCTAGTTCCTGACCAGGAATGGAACTGGGACTCCTTGCTTTGGAAGAGTGGAGTCTTACCCACTGGACCGGAAGTCCCTAACTGACTTTTTAGGTTGTTGGTGGTGGTATAGGCGTTAAGTTGTGTCCGACTCTTGCGATCCCATGGACTGTAGCCTCCTCTTCTGCGTGGGTGAGTTGTATGTCACAGAAATTTCTCTCTCCAACTTGACTGTGAAGGTGCTATTACAAAAACAGATTCTGGGTATCCAGTTTTCTTGGTTTCAAGTGGTTTCCAATGGTTTCAAGTGGGCCCAATGTCCTGCATTTTCTTTTTAAAAAAATAATTATTTATGCATTTATTTTTGACTGTGTTGGGTCTTAGTTGCAGCATGCAGACTCTTCATTGCAGTAAGGGGTGGGCTTCTCTCTACATGTTGCCTGGGGCTTAGTTGCCCTGTGTGTGTGGGTTCTTATTACCAGGACCGGGGATTGAACCCATATCTCCTGCTTTGGGAGGTGGATTCTTAACCATTGGACCACCAGGGAAGTCCCATTCTGCATTTTTAAACAAACTCCCCAGGTGATTCTGAAGTTGGCATCCAACTTAACAAACACTGACCCAGAAAATGTTTTCATTTTTTCAAAGATGAGAGAATATGAGGCTCAGAGCTACCTAGCATCATGGTGGTAGCATGGGGCTCTGGAGCGAGGCAGTCTGATAACGATTATGGATTATATAAAGGAGATCTCAGGAGGACAGACATCTCAGACTCAGTGTCAGAACTTCTTTATTTCTCTAGCTGTCAGCCCTTAGGGCCTTTCAGTCTTTTCATTTAAACTTCCAGCTCTCTAATTTGGCCATCAGAAGTAAATCCTGGAGGATCATTTTGTGAACCATCTCTTAAAAGGAGTTTGAGATATTTGCTCTAATGAACAGTGGCATTTCTGCCTACCTGGAGAGAGTCAGAGATGGATGGAGAGGGGATGGGAAGGCCTTGGTCCCTGCATGGGGCCGCTGTGGGAGCTTTGGCCCCCTCCCTTGGCCACCTGCCACCCTGGGTAGGGTGGCAGGGAAATCTGTGAAAAATTCCAGTTACTGGGATCCTCCTTACTACAACATCACTAAATGTGCTTTTATATTATTTTTAAGTGAACATCACAGTGAGAAAGTAAATTTTACTTCCTAACCCCCTGCCAGCAGACCCACTCTGCACCCTGCTTGCCCCTGCCAGTCAATACGCCCAGGCTGTGCAATCAGTCGTTATGGGCATTCTGTGCAGAGATGGTTGGATACCAGCTTCCCTCTCTAATAAAACAAGGTGAATAATATTGGTGGTGGTTGTTCAGTCGCTAAGTCATGTCTGACTCTGCGGCCCCGTGGACTATAGTCTGCCCCTGCCAGGCTCCTGTGTCCATGAGATTTCCCTGGCAAGAATACTGGGTTGTCGTTTCCTTCTCCAGGGGATCTTCCCAGACCAGGGACTGAATTGTGTTGCAGGTGGATTCTTTACAACTGAGCCACCAGGGAAAACCCCCAAGCTCCTCTCCAGACAGAAGCAATATTGTAACAAATTCAGTAGAGACTTAATGCCCATACCAGCCCGCCCTGTCCTCTTGCCAAATTCAACTGGAATCCAACATGGGCGATCAGAAACAGAACTGAGGGGTGTATTTACTTGCTTTGATCCATGAGGCCTGGAAACCCAGTGGGACCAGAACCGTGGCCTGGCAGCTGGTTTCCTTCCTCTGCTCTTGCCTTCTGTGGTGTGTTTTGCACAAAGCAAACAGAGCGATCCTTTAAAAGAACTTTGATCAGGTCATCCCCATCTCTGGTCTAAACTGGCCAAGGGCCAGAATAAAGTCTTCATACTCAGAATAAAGTCTAAACTTCCCAGGGCAGTTTGGCCTTGCACACTTGTCGAATATCCTTTCTCTCCCTCCCCTGACAGGCTCCACGCCAGCCACATTAGCGTCTTTGCTGTGACTCAGTGAGGTAGAGATAATCTTGCCTCGAAACTTCACATTTACCCTTTCCTCAGCCTGGAATGTTCATCTCCAGCCATCCATATGGATTGTCCCATCAACGTTCAAGTATTTTTTCAATATATTATCTATAAGACCATCCATATTTACTCCAAATATAACAAAACCCATTCTCGTTACTCTTCATACCTTTGGCTATTATTCATTTCTTTATAGCATGTACAGCCAGATCTCTTAGACATTTATGTATTATTGTCTGTCTGTCCTCTAGTAGATGGTGAGCTGGGACATTATCTGTTTTTTGTCATCATTGCTTAGAAGGCTGCTTGGTACATGGTAGGTGAGACTCAGGTGTCTTCAACCAGCAGTCTCTTGAGGCGATCAGAGGTGACTAGATGACTTAGTGATTATGAAATCCCCAATCTTTTCCCTATGTCAGCACTTCACTCTTCTCACAACCACCTCCATGCATATCTCAGTGGAACATTGCAAGCAATGACCACAATTTCTTAGCCTCCCTGGATTCATGCCTTGGCAATGTGACTTTGTGGCTTTTTTCAAAAAGGGAGTCTTCCTCAGTTCTTCAGCTAGGTTTGTGCTTTGCTCTGAACATGAACAGACATGAAGCACTCACAGATTTGCAAGGTGCTTGTGCGATGAGGGACTTCCCTGGTGGCTCAGACGGTAAAGTATCTGCCTGCAATGCGGGAGACCCGGGTTCGGTCCCTGGGTTGAGAAGATCCCCTGGAGAAGGAAATGGCAACCCACTCCAGTATTCTTGTCTGGAAAATCCCATGGATGGAGGAGCCTGGTAGGCTAAAGTCCATGGGGTTGCAAAGAGTCAGACATGACTGAGCGACTTCACTTTCTTTCACTTTGTACGATGAGACCCTGAGCCTTCATGCACATGGCCTCCCACTGTAGAATGAGACACATGGTCCAGTTTCCCTTCCTGCCTCAGCTGGCACCGAGCCAACACTCAGAAGCTTGGTCTTTGACTTCAGACACACAAATGATCCCAGCTGAGAGTGGGCTGAGCTTACATCAGAACTGCCCCGCTGAGTCAGTCCAGACACAATCATGGCCTAAATGGCAATGATTAAGCTACCACGTTTGGAAGGGTTTGTTTCCTGGCAAAAAGTAACTGATACATGTGTGAGAAGGTAAGAGTTAAATAGTGAGAGAATGGGATTTTAGTGGGCTTTGACAGATGCTGGTGTAAGATTTCATAGTTCCAATAACTAGGTCAAGCCCAAGGGGTAACATTATTACTGCTGGGCTATGCGGTGGATATACCTGGCCTTTAATGAGGGTTTTTTTTTTTTTTTTTTTTTTTTAATGTNGAGACAGATCCAGCCAGTAACCAGTTCCCTAAGTGTTCTCCACCATCTGGAACACACAGAGATTCACAGGGTTGAGTAGAGAAGGGAGAGGGAGGAGACAGAGACAACCTGATGGAGAAAAAGGAAAATCCAAAGGAGGAGAGAGTGGTCAAACCAGTAATCTCACTCTCAGTTAAAATTGGGTACTGAAGATTGGGCTTTTAAATGTACAAAATTGACAACAAATACCAAAAAGCAAAGATTAAAAAACTAGAATAGAGGTTGGATTTTCAAAAATATAATATTAAAGAAAAGAAGAAGAAAAAAAGACAAAGTCACGAGAGTTATCACAAAACAACAACAACCACCACACACACACACACAAATATATATATATATACAGCGTTTGCTTTAAAAATAGGGTCTTTTTTTTTGAAAAGTAATAGGAGGTTATAAAAATTAAAATTAAAGGAGAAATAGAGGACTTAAAAAGTTTTTAAGTTAAGAAAAAGAAAAGAAAAAACAATCAAACAACAAAATCAACAACAACAAAAAGAGAGAGAATGGTCGTAAAAATAGTAAAGATATATCTGGTACTTTCTCTGGTCTTATGGGCAGTGTGGGGTCACATCCAAGGCAGTTCCCTCTGTTTAGCTTCTTCTGTTTGCTGATCTCTTCAGTGTCTGATTTCCGCCCTGACACAGAGGGGGAGGTGGTGGACAATTTTTTTTTAGGCTCACTTTTTCAGTCGCTCGTGGGGAGAGAGGGATGCTGCAAACAAATAACACTTGTGTGTGCTCGCAGTGTCTCAGCCACACTGGGCCTGCCCCTGCTCATCGCACACACTGCTCAGGCTCTATGTTGCTCCACCGGGAACCATCTGAGGCCGGCCCTAGGCTGCATGCACCTCCCCGGTCTAAGCCGCTCAGGCTCAGCTCTCAGGTAGCCCTCAGAGGTGCAAATTTGGTTGGGCCTATGTTTTGTGCCCTTCCCANGTTGCTCCACCGGGAACCATCTGAGGCCGGCCCTAGGCTGCATGCACCTCCCCGGTCTAAGCCGCTCAGGCTCAGCTCTCAGGTAGCCCTCAGAGGTGCAAATTTGGTTGGGCCTATGTTTTGTGCCCTTCCCAAGACTGAGTAGTTCAGGTGTTTGGCGAGCGCGGTCGCTGTGACTTATCGCCTTTCCCGTCTCTGCTGCTCAGTGTTCTGGGTGTACCACTGGTGCCCCTTATCAGGTGGATGGTGACTGTCCAGGACCCCAAGAAGTCTTAGCAAAAAAGCCTGCTTGCAGTTTGGTAGGTAAAGTCTCCCCGGGGCTGCGATTGCCCCCTTCCAGCCTTTCCGGCTCTGGCTGCCTGTCACCAGAGGGGGATGGTCTGCAGGCAGCTATTTCTGTTCCATCCTTTGTTCTGTGCGCAGTCCTGGCATTGTCTTATGTTAGAGCTTTTTGCATGGTAGTTATCCCACAGTCTGGTATGCTAGCCCAAGTTAGTTCACTCTGGTTACACTTAGGGCATTCTGGACCAATTCTTAAAAAGCACTGCAGCCCGCGCCTCCCTGCCCAGCCCCCACTTGCTAGTGGCAGATGCAGGCATCTGTGCTGCTTCTCTGCTGGGGGAGTTACCATTGGGCTCGTAATCTGTTGGTTTTAATTATTTATTTTTCTTCTCTGTTATGTTGCCCTCTGTGCTTCCAAGGCTCGCCATANCCTGCCCAGCCCCCACTTGCTAGTGGCAGATGCAGGCATCTGTGCTGCTTCTCTGCTGGGGGAGTTACCATTGGGCTCGTAATCTGTTGGTTTTAATTATTTATTTTTCTTCTCTGTTATGTTGCCCTCTGTGCTTCCAAGGCTCGCCATAGACTCAGCAGCGAGAGTGTTTCCTGGTGTTTGGAAACTTCTCTTTGTAAGACTCCCTTCCTGGGACAGGACTCCCTTCCCAGAATGGAGCTTCCTCCCTACCTCCTTTGTCTCTTTTTTTCATCTTTTATATTTTTTCCTACCTGTTTTTGAAGACAATGATCTGCTTTTCTGGGTGCCTGATGTCCTCTGCCAGCGTTCAGATGTTGTTTTGTAGAATTTACTCAGCATTGAAATTTTCTTTTGATGAATTTGTGGGGGAGAAAGTGGTCTCCCCGTCCTGTTCCTCTGCCATCTTCCAAACCTCCCTGAGTAATTATATTTCAATTATTGCTGTTGTTGTTTTTCAGTTACCCANGTTCAGATGTTGTTTTGTAGAATTTACTCAGCATTGAAATTTTCTTTTGATGAATTTGTGGGGGAGAAAGTGGTCTCCCCGTCCTGTTCCTCTGCCATCTTCCAAACCTCCCTGAGTAATTATATTTCAATTATTGCTGTTGTTGTTTTTCAGTTACCCAGTCATGTCCCACTCTTTGTGAGTATTACCTCTTCGATTTTTCTCTGTCTATAATTTCTCTACTTTCTTCTGGACATGCTTTAGCATGTATGTTAAAACCTCCCTTTTTATGTCTCTTCGCTCTTGTATTTTCCTTCAGCTTGTTTCTCTATGCTGCATTTATGACTTAACCATTTAGCGATGTACTAGTTTCCATCTAACTACATTGTTGTCATTGTTTAGTTGCTAAGTTGTGTCTCTTTTGCAACTATGTACTAGCTTATTATTTCTCTTTTCAACTGCATCTAATATGGTATTAAATCTGTGTATTAGTTCTTAATTATGGCTATATTATTTAATTCTGCCATTTGAATAAAAGTTTTAAAGTTATTTTTAGCTTCAAATTATTTGCCATATTTTGTTCTCATTTCAGCTCACTGAATCAGGTGTCAGCAAATGGGCCGGAAAAAAAGGGACTCTAGGTGCTGGGCTCACCTCACTGTATTTCCTGACTTCTTTGGTTTTGGTGTGATAAGTTCTCATTTTCTGGCTAGTTCTTTTTAAACACACACAAACACAAGCATTTCATCTATATTTTTCAGAGTTTTTTCAGCAAGATAGTTGATTATATTATCTATTCATCATTACCAGAAGTGAAAATTCAGAATTGACTGGCTTCTATGTCCTTCTTTGTTATTGAGTCGAAGTTTCCACTTTTTTTTGCATCAATTTTTTATGTGTAAATTATCTATAAAATAAATTAAATGTTGCCATAAATATGTTTTAAATATGCTCATGATATGTTCTTGCTATTAAATATCATTTACATCTATAATTATATCTTATTTCATAAATTAAATGTTTAGATTGTATCACTCTTTCCTTAATCAGACTTGCCAAATTACAATAGATATATATGTATTAAAAAAACTATTAATATCATTGATAAATTCTATTGTTAAATATTTTGTACTCTCTCTTTATTAAGCTAAGGCTAGCTTCATAAAATGAGTTGAGAAACGTTTTATCTTCTAACTTCTGGAAGATATTGTATAGAACATGTGCTTCAATTTATTTTGCTCTTTTTCTCCTGCTTTATTGAGTAGAAGCTTAAATTATTGTTTTGGAAGCTTACCTTTTTTTAATGTAATAATTTACTGCTATAAATTTCCCTCTCAGTACTAGTCACTCAGTATATCACTAAATTTGATATGNTTTTGCTCTTTTTCTCCTGCTTTATTGAGTAGAAGCTTAAATTATTGTTTTGGAAGCTTACCTTTTTTTAATGTAATAATTTACTGCTATAAATTTCCCTCTCAGTACTAGTCACTCAGTATATCACTAAATTTGATATGTTGTATTTCCATTTTCATTTAGGGTTCAATGTAATTCTCTAATACCCTTTGAGACTTCCTCTTTGACTCCTGAGTAATTTAGAAGTATGTTGTTTAGCTTTCAAGTAGTTTGGTGACTTGCCCATTATAATTTTGCTATTGATTATTCATTTGATTATACTGTGTTCAGAGAACACAACTGGTATGATTTCAGTTCTTTTAAATGTGTTAAGGTTGTTTTATGGTCCAGGATATGCTCTGTTTTAGTGTATGTTCTATAAACATATGAAAAGTGTAATCTGTTGTTTTGGTCTAAATATTCTATAAATGTCAAATAGATCCCATGAGGCCATCTACAATCTTTCTGATTTTCTGTCTAGTTGTATTATCAATGGTTGAAAGAGGGATATTGAAATTTTCAACTATAATTGTGAGTTTTATTTTTCCTTTCAGTTTTTTCTTAACATATTTTCAGTTCTTTTATCTAGGGCATATGCACTTAGAACTGTTATATCTTCTGGGTACATTAATAAATTCATCAGTATGTAATGTCCCTGGAAATTTTCACTGTTCTGAAGTCTACTTTATATAATACTAATATATCCACCTCTTTCTTTATATTAATATTTGTCTGACATAATTTTACCCTTTTATTTTCAATATGCCTACATCATTGAATTTGAAGTAAATTTCTTATAGACAAAAACTAGGTTATTTTTTAGTCAACTCTCCAATCATTGGTTTTTAATTGGTATATTTAAATCTTTTATATTTAATGTAGTTATTGAAACATTAGGGCTTAAGTGTGCCTTTTTTTTCTTGTTACCTCTGTTTTTATTTTTCTTGCCTATCAATTAATTATACATATTTAACTGTATTTTGATGTATATAGTGGCTTTGAGCTTGTATCTCTTTACATTTTTTAATGATGGTCCCAGGTATAACAATATATAGACACTTTATCAGAGACCACTATGGTCATCATTCTATCAGTTTGGGTAAAGTATAGAAATGAGACTTCCTTTTACATCTCTTTAACTTTCCACATTCACTATATAATTGTCTTAATTGGAAACCACATTAAAAAATAATTTAGAAAGTTCAAAAGGAAAAAAAAAATCTAATGTCATTTTGTGATGAATTTCCTTAGTTTTCCTTCATCAGAGATTATTTTGGTTTTTCCCTTCATTCTTAAATTAAGACAGAATACTGGGGGTAACCTCAACCTGAATGGTAGAGTAAGGTCTTGCACAATTCCATTCTGCTATGACAGCAATGGGACCACTGGGAAAATACTAAAATATGTATTTTCAGAATTTTGGAAATTAACCTAAGCCTTACAACCATCTAGAAGTGGTTATTTAAGAAAAATAGCTGGACCACAGTAAGAACAGGGAACTGTGGCATTTTAACTTGTCCTTTCCCTATAACTCTCTCTTCATATTCACAGAGTTCTTGAAAGGAAAATTTTTACCATCAGTGAAGTCATAAAACTTAGCAGTCCAGGGGCCACTGACATGGACAGGAAAGGTTTGGACCCCCTCAGGAGTCCTGCACCCACATAATTGTCATATGTTATTTGTCTGAAAGTTCTCTAGAAACCCAAGCTTGCATGGCTTTTCTCTATTTCACAATTCTCAGGGGAATGGATAAGTAAACTGTAGTACATCCAGACAAAGGAATATGACTCAACACTAAAAAGAAGTGAGCTATCATGCTATGAAAAGACATGGAACAACCTTAAATGCATATTATGAAGAGAAAGAGGCTGATTGAAAAGGCTATACACTCTATGATTTGAACTACATGACATTCTAGAAAAGGCAAAACAGTGGAGATACTAAAAAGATCAATGGTTGCCAGGGTTTGGGAGAGAATGAGTAGGTAGAGAATGGGGAATTTTCAAGACAGTTAAAATACTCTTTATGATACTGTAATGGTGAACACATGTCATCAAACATTTGTCCAGATCCATAGAATGTACAACACCAGGAGTGAACTCTAAGGTAAACTTTGAACCATGGATGATTAGATGTGTCAACACAGGTTCATCAGTGGCAATAAATATACCATTCTGGTGAAGGATGCTGTTAATGAGGGGGACTGTACAAGTTGAGGAGAGCAGTACTCGGTAGTTCCAAGATATTTAACTCTCCATATACCCCACCACCACCCATTCTGGATTAGTACTTTATTGGATATCCAAGATGTTCCTAATGGTGTCCCATGTGAAGGCAGCGATTAGAGATCCTAAGCTGGTCACCCAGCAGTGGCTGGAATAACAGGCAAACACAATAGGTGTTCAACATAGCATCAGTATCTCAGATTCCTTTCATCTTTTTCCCCTCCATCCTTGGCATGAAGCTTCCATTCTCTACAACTCCTTGTGGTAAGAAAGTCTAACTATATTGCAATAACTGCAGACCAATGTAAACCACAAGGAGAATGGGAGTATGGACCATGCAGTTTTATCTGGGCACACTGCCACATACAACAGTGTGGGCCATGAGTTTGTAAGAGGGAAAAAAAAAAGTGAGAATGTACCTCAGCAATCTCTGTCACAACTCTTAAAGAAATGTGAAGTGGGAACAGGTGTCTGTGCCGTTACCCTTCCTTTCTGAAACATAAAATGTTATACCTGTGGTCATATTCATACGAAGTAATTTCACTTCTAACTTTTCACTTCCTCATTTTCCCTTTATTGTCCCAGAACCTCCAATTCATCTTTGAACAATACCTCTGAGTTGATAATTTTCCAATTAATTATCCCATCCTAGATGACTTTGCGTTTTTACTGAAAATAAGATTTTTAAAAGTTATGAACCTCTGAAGATGGAAAACCAGCCCTCCATCAATGCTTGAGCAGAGAAGAGATGACGAAAGAATAGACAGGTTATTTCTGCACTAGGTATTGTCTAGTCTTTCTACACTAAGACTAGAGGTGCGTTTTCACAGGGTAAAATGCTACTGAGAGTGAAAAATAAAAAAAAAGTTTAGTTGCTCAGACAGGTCCGGCTCTTTGTGACCCCATGGGACTGTAGCCTGTGAGGTTCCTCTGTCCATGAGATTCTTCAGGTAAAAGTACTGGAGTGGATAATCATTCCCTTCTCCAGCGGATCTTCCCGACCCAGGGATCAAACCTGAATCTCCTGCATTGCATGCAGATTCTTTACTGTGTCAGCCACCAGGGAAGCACATCCTAAACACTGCTTTGGGTTTCTGTTAACTTCTGCATAGAATATTTTCACATCTTTATATTAGCAACTGAAAAGTATCCAATTGATGTTCGTTTGGATCCCAACTTTAATATTCTTTATGAAATGTATGAAAAGGAATAAAAAACAAACACACATAATTCTTGTACCCTAAGTAGGTACAGAGCAGGATGTTAAGCCCTTTGATTTCCTCTTTCCCTGCCTCCAGACATTCTCTGTGCTGACTGAAAGTGGAGACAAAGGAAAGGTGGTGTACAAATAAAGGGGGAAACTCTAAGACCCTGAAGAAAGACACATGGACCCCTGCCTCTTACAAATCAGGAATGGTCAGCACTTACCTCAAGACCGTCAACCAGTCTGCTTCCTCCTTCAATCTTATCTGCCTGACATTCATTTTAATAATAAGTTAAACTCATTATGCGAATTGCACAATTCTATTAGAATATTGTTATCCCACGTAAATGCTATTAGTTCCACAAATGAACTACGCTATGTGAAACTGCTTAGAAAACTATAAAGCACTTTACAAATGGAAGAAAAATTATAATGTCCAAGAGAGAAAAGCATTATACTAAACTGGAATCATAAAATGCTAAAGTACCCACTGATGCAGCTCCAATTCACAACTTCACCCTTTTTGTGTGAAAAGGTAAAGGGAAGCAAAGTGTCTCTTTGTAAATCCCATTTCTATGATTAATGTTCTTCAACAACTAAATGTAATTTTCTTTCTTTGATTTGCTTTCCCATCCTATCTGACATATTTTATATCCCTTCTGTCTTCTTAGAAGTGCCACTTTGTTGAGGGGGAAGGTGGAGTTTTGCAAGAAGTTTTAAAATATGCTGTTAATGAACAAGTGGACAACTAATTACTTGATAAATACATTAACACAAATCTGGGCCTGAAATTGCTTCAGAATTAATTTGGGACATATGTGCAAAACCTTGCTTATATTTGCAGAGGGCATGATGCATGAATTTCCATTTATATATGAGAAACTTTTTCCTTTTTTTTTTTTTTTTTACACAAACCTGGCTATAAGAAATAAAACTCATTGCCAGGTTTATCTTATTTTGAAACTATATTATTAAAAAAAGAATAATTTCTAAATTATGCCACTTGTATACTGATTTCTTCCACTTTCACTTCTTCCCTCTTTTTTGTCCCCATCTCCTCATTTCTCCTTTCTGTCACACAGACACAGACATAAATACACACACATACACCCTCAAATGAAGTCTGTGTACATAGGTAGCAATTACACACCAAGTAAACAAACAAACGCACAGCTCCATTCAATGCATCATAGTAGCAATCATTCTCTAGACCTAACTGATTTCCAAAAATGCTTTTATTTCTATTTTCCCAAAACTCATTCTTCCTATTAAATAGAGGGCCTACCTAATTATTAGTGTCTCAATATAGAGACTGGATTTTACTTTAGTTCAAACAAGAGGTCTGGTATAAACTCCTTTTTAATAGAAATGATATTTTTAAAGGGCTAATCATAGATATCTAAAATATGTAACTATTTCCTCCAATGGGAATTAGCCAGCAATCGGGTTCCATCAGCATTTACATTTGCAGGTAAGTACTACGTTTTCCTAGACATTTTGAAAAACTTAGTTCTCAGATGATGGCATTGCCAAAACATGGCCAACTTCTACAACAGACAAAATCAGAGACAGATTATTTCTTAACTTAGCAGAGAAGTACTACCCTCTCCCAAGACTAGGGCCTTCCTCTTTGGAGAGACCCTTCCAAGAACTTAACATCCGTGTTTCTGTCAGGCAGAATTTCCAGATCACACTGGGAATTAGACACTATTAGACACTAGTCTAATAGTCTTTTACCTGTTTGCTAGATCTGCTCTTCAGTGGCCTTATTAGTTATTCCATATGATCTTAATCTCATCAACAATTACAATGTACATACTCTAGGTATTTTTCTCAACTGGGTTCATCCTCCTTAATTTAAACCTACCCTCTAAGATTTAGGGGAAAAAATTAAATACCATACTTCAGCTGGGCCCATTTTCTTAGTGAAACCTAGGTTAGTCCATGTTATGGCTTCAATTGCATCCTCTCAAAATTGAAGCTCTAACCCCAATGTAACTATATTTGGAGACAGGGAAATTAAAACAGTAATTAAGGTTAAATGAGGTCACAAGAGTGAGACTCAAATTCCAAATGACTGATATCCTTACGAGAAGAGAGAGATATGCTAAAGATGTGTGTACAATGGAACGAGACTGAGACCCCGTGAGAAAGAAAGTGTTTGTAAGCCATGAAGACAGTCCTCAGGAGAAAACACCCCTGTCTCGCTTTGATCTTGGTCTTAGCTCCCAGAACTATGAGAGAGTAAATTCCTGCTGTGCAGCCACCTAGTCTATGATGTTTAGTTATGGCAGCCTCAGCAGACTAGTACAGTTTGTTTCAAAGTTTTAAGTAGGTTTCAGGTTGTAAAACACCTCACCAAGATCTTCATGGGGCTTCTCAGCTTGATCTAATGGTAAAGAACCTTCCTGCCAATGTAGGAGACATGAGAGTCATAGGTTCTATCCCTGAGTATGGAAGATCCCCTGGAAAAGGCATAGCAACCCACTCCAGTATTCTTGCCAGGAGAATCCCATGGACAGAGGAGCCTGGTGGGCAACAGTCCATGGGGTTGCAAAGAGTCGTACATGGCTGAAGCCACTTGGCATACACACACAAGATCTTCATTCTGATTGGGAATGTCGGGACACTGCTATCAAATGATTCCCCCAACATTCCTCTCTATTATGATTCTAAATATAACTGTTTGTCCACCATCCCTTCTCTCTTGCCTGGTAACAGATATCAGCTTTCTGACTGTGGCAGCCATGTGAGATCCAGAATAAGCCAGTTATGTGGCATTCTTCACCTTGGCTGGTGGGCATTCTGGGAATAAGCACAAGACCCACATTGAACCACAGCCTCCTCTGTTTTCCCTTACACTAAACTTGGAAAAAAGGAACTTAGTCTCATATGCTCATGAGGCTGTAAAGATCTAAGCCTTTAATATGGAGAAAGCCCTTCCATGGCAGGCAGAAGGAAAAAGAAACACTCATAAAAATAGGAGGGCAAAGGTTTCCCTGGCGACTCAGTGGTAAAAAATCCTCCTGCCAATGCAAGAGACAGGCGGTTCAGTCCCTGGTCTGGGAAGACCCACATGCCACATGGCAACTAAGCCCAAATGTCACGACTACTAAGTCGGTGCTCTAGAGCCCGGGAGCTGTAACTGACTAAGCCAGTAGGCCAGAGCTGCCGAAGCCCATGGCGCCTCCATTCTGAAACAAGAGAAGTCATCAGAATGAGAGGCCCACCACGCAAAGGGCAGGCCCTCCTCACCACAACTACAGGCCAAAATAAAATAAGTAAAAATTTTAAAAGGGGCTTTTATTTTTTTAAAAAAGACCGAGGAGAGAGAGATGCTAGTGCCAAAATACCAGAATCAAGGCATCCCTGCGCTTTTGCATTCTTTGTTTATGGGAATAAATAGCGTCTTCTTTTGAGTCTAAGCTACTTTGAGTCATTTCTCTGCCACTGGAAGTCAAAGAGTCCTTCTGGTTCATTATTATAACGAGTATGAAAATTATTCTTCTTTATCTTTTTTCCCATTTATGATCTGCTTTCTGACCCCTCCTCCCAACCATTAGCTAACTCACCACTCTTTTGGGGCTTGGCCAGGAAGATAGCAGGGATAAAATGGGGAAAATCAAAGAGAATAAAATAAAAGGGGGAAAAAAAGCAGGGAACCGAATGATATTTCCTCTTATAGTTTACAGCTCTGAAGTCATTTAAGTCCATACAGAAGTGGGAAACGATAATTAAAAATCAAAGAACAAGGGCATCATCCCTACCCACTCGACTCAGAGTTCCTGAGCTCAAGCTCTATGGATATTTCCTCAGGGCCTCCCTCCATAGTGTTTCAACCTAAAAGATTTATTAATATTCCTTTAGAGTGGCTTTTTAGCATCCTCCTTCTACTCATCCAGTTCCCAGTATCCACACAGCTGCCGGGGGTGCCACAGGGCTCCACAGAGGTCCCCCACTTGTTCCAGGCAGCTTACCACCCACAAAATCTTTATCTCTTGTCTTCCTATTCACCCCCTTGCACCACAAAGTCTTGAAACTTTATCTTTTCATATCCTTTATTCTCTGCCAATTAAAACCTATCAGTTATGTAGCCTGTTCCCTTAGGGATCAACTCAGTGACCAGCCAACACTAATTTGGTCATGTATAGCTAAGATGTTACTGGTTGATAATGGATTAATATTTTAATCTCCCAGAGAACATTTACATTTTTATGGCGGCCTTAAGCAAAAGGTGTTAACCACATGGGGATTTCTGGTGGTAGGAAGAACGCAACAAATATGTGGGAATTGACGGTGCCTTTATCACCCCTAGATCCAAGTCATGTACACACTGGTATGCCTGCCCTCTGGGCTGATTCCGTATCTATCACCAAAGAGCTCTCTTTTCTGCAAGGACCATTTGCCAGCCTCTCCCCCAAGTGACCTTCCCTTTCCACCCTCCTACTGATACTATTGCTCACCTCCCCTTGCTCTATTATTACCTTTATCAGTGTCTGTAGTTTTATTAACTCAGTAAATTTAGATTCTCTTAAAGAGCACATCAAAAGTTCAAGCCATGCCACACAGCCCTAGAAACAGTTCTTGAAACAGAAATGATTACTCCAAAAGTTATTTCAGGTAAGAACCTGCAAATGTCATCGGAATGTTCCTGGTCATTTTATTGGCTTTAATTGAATAGTTCCTTGAAAATCTATGGTTTATTGGATCCAAAGATAATATAGGAAGGTTAAATGCCAGGAAGAGGGGTACAAAGAAGGAATATTGGCAATTACATTAAAATTTTGGTGCTGTAATTTTAGAAGAGCCTTGGAAAAGGAAAGGGTATCTTTAGATGAAGCTGGAAATACTCCTGGAATACTTATTCCAGGAGTATTAGAGGAAATGCAGTGAAGAAAGAGAATGGAAACACGAAAGCTGTTCTGTAGTTCTTGAGGCACATTATTCAAAAGGGGAGCAGAGTTATTCTGGATTGCTTCCCAGGATAGAAGCAGGTTCAGTGGTAAGTATAAACTATGAAGAGGAAGTTTTTTCTAATTTTAAGGGAGACTTTCCAACAAACAGAATTGTCCAGCAGTGGAGTGAACTGCCTCCCAGGATCATTACTGGTACTGTTTGTAAAGGGTCTAAGTGGCCATTCCCTAGGGTATTTTAGAACATCTTTCTGTACTCACAGGCTAGACAACTTCTAAATCTCCTTAAATACTGTGATTCCACCATTCTGTAAAACCATCAGCACTGGATTAGCTAGCTGCATCAGGGGACAGCATCAGGTTTGCAATAAAGTTCTGAGAACAAGGAGAGGAGGTGAGACACAAAAAGCACAGAACAGTCAGAAGAAGTGTCACATCCACCCTGTCACCTGTTGGCCATTTTAGTCTTTTGATTGGCGTTAGCCTGTCGGCTACTCACTTGCCTATGTATTCTCCAAATGAAGTATTCCAGCAACTGAGTTCAATTCAACAAGCTCGGATGCTGTGCTGCTATAAATCATCAGTCCCTTCCTCCCTGAGCCCTTCAGTGGAAGGAGTAATTGGTTAATTGCCAGAGTTGTTAACAAGAATTAAGAATTCAAGGGAATTGGCTAGCAATACAGATCTGTTGCAATATGGTGAGAACAAATGTGTTTGTAAAAGGGCAGATATTTAGAAATTTGAACACCTAAGTCAAAACAAATGGGTCTTAAAGCCCTTTATAAAAATGCCTGAGATTTACTAGGTCAGTGTTCCCGCCTGTAAAGGGCCAGCACTCTTAAAAAGAGCTGCCTCCTCCTTTTGCTGTGTGTTTCAGCCACACAGTCCAAAGTACTTGCCATCCTGCCCTGAAAGGGGTATCTCCCCGTGCTTTACCAATTCTACACTCCCACTTTTCTTTGGAGAGAACCAGTACTTCTCACATGTCTTTATTTTCTCTCTTAAATGAATGAATGGAGGATGATCATAAAGGGTGAGACAAAGCCTAACATACCACTGCCCATAAGGTCCAAATCCAAAGATACGAGTTTGCCTTAGCAAGTGCAGTTCTATGTTGGGAGGTAGCCCTGGGCACTGCTGAATATCCTAAAAGTAATCTAGATGTGTTTAGCAGGAATAAATCGAACACCAGCTATCCTTAATGTCTGCACACCACTTTTTGTTCTTCAAAGAATTTCTTTCATTTGCTTTCATATCAGTACAAAATACATAGAACAAGTATTGGGTTGCCCAAAAAGTTCATTCAGGTTCCATACCCTCTTATGGGGGAAAAAACAAACGAACTTTTTGGCCTACCCAATATTACAGTTCCTATTTCCAAGATGAGTAAATTGAAACAGAGAATGATTAAGTAATAAAGCCAGCACTCAAGCCCTAGATTTCCTGTCTCCCATATCCTACCTTCATACTTTCTATATAGTGCCTTCACCAATAGTTTAACCTCTCAGCTACAAGACTCTCAAGTGCCCATTGTTTTGAAATCTTGAAATCTCTTCAGAATTGTGCATAGAGTAGGACATACAAATGACTAACTGGGTTCAATGGCATATACTTTTCTTTTCCAGTATTCCTGGAATATAACTGACATGTAACATTCTGTAAGTTTAAGGTGTTCAATGCATTGATTTTATATACTTACCTATTGCAGAATGGCCACCACCATCACATTAGATAACATCTCCATCATATCACATAATTATAATTTCTTTCCTGCAATGAGAACATTTAGATTTTACTCTTCTAGAGCTTTCATGTATATAATACAGTATTATTAACTATACATGCTTCTCAGGCCCTATTCATCTTTAAACTGGAAGTTCTACCATTTTGACTGCAAATACTTGAAGGACTGTCTGCATTTGCATGTGTGTGCAATGTGTCTCGGGGGAACTACGGAACATAGGATTGAGGAAAAGTTGGAACTAGTCCAGTGTCTATCTGTAGAGCAGAAATGAAAATAAGTGCAAGGGAAGCAAAAGTCAAATGTATATTGATGGATTTGTGAAAGTGTTAGTTGCTCAGTCATGTCTGACTCTTTGAGACCCCATAGCTTCTCTGTCCATGGAATTCTCCAGGCAAGAGAATTCCACTACTGGAGTGGGTAGCCATTCCCTTCTCCAGGGAATCTTCCTGACCCAGGGATTGAACCCAGGTCTCCCACATTGCAGGCAGATTCTTTACGTCTGAGTTACCAGGGAAGCCCTAATGGATTTATTTGTGTGTGTGTTAGTCTCAGCTGTGTCCGACTCTGCAACTCCCTGGACTGTAGTAGTCTGCCAGGCTCCTATGTCCATGAAAATTCTCCAGGCAAGAATACTGGAGTGGGTTGCCATTTTCTTGTCCAGGGGATGTTCCTGACCCAGGGATCAAACTGGGTCTCCCTCATTGCAAGCAGATGCTTCACCATCTGAGCTACTAGGGAAGCCCCAAAGAATGGATCATCAGTAATAGATTTATAGGGACTAGTAATTTTCATCTTCCACCCAGTTAGAAGTGGGAGGTAAATATTAGAGTCATCATAAAACCACGGCCCATCCTATCTCTAAAGGATCTTTGAAGAAATTTGATGAAACTGAAATAATATTTCACCAAGGCTGCTGAAATGCAAGTGAGTTGAAGCACCACAACTGTTGTATCAGTGGAAACTGAGGACCCATTGCCCACTCGAGGAGCAGGCCAAGAATAGAAAATAGAGTTGAGAGAGATTATCGTTAACATACTTAAGTCACCAGTTCAGTTCAGTCACTCAGTCATGTCCTACTCTTTGCGACCCCATGAATTGTAGCATGCCAGGCCTCCCTGTCCATCACCAACTCCCAGAGTTCACCCAAACTCATGTCCTTCGAGTTGGTGATGCCATCCAGCCATCTCATCCTCGGTCGTCCCCTTCTCCTCCTGCCCCCAATCCCTCCCAACATCAGGGTCTTTTCCAATGAGTCAACTCTTCGCATGAGGTGGCCAAAGTACTGGAGTTTCAGCTTTAGAATCAGTCCTTCCAATGGAACACCCAGAACTGATCTCCTTGCAGTCCAAGGGACTCTCAAGAGTCTTCTCCAAGGCACCCCATAAATTGCCTCATAGATACCAAATATTCTATAACGTATAGAAGCCAAAACTCTGACAGAATGAACTGATGAATAAGAAAACTCCAAGTAGAGGTGACTGAGCACAGTGTTTTCTCAGAAGTTCATGACTTGCTTATACTGAAGCTCAGGCAGTCACATGTCCAGAATTTCTAAGATCATCTTGGTTTCATGTGATTTTTAAAAAGTTATTTGTTAAATATAAAACCAATTATGAAAGATTTTAAGATTTATCTTAAAGTCCATTGTCTATGTCTGTGTCCTTTTGTTGTCACACATACAGGTATTGTAAAGTTAAATTTAAAAATAAATAAATAAATAAATTTAAAAAAAAAAAAAAAGATTTATCTTAGTCTGGTATAACAAATTACCATAGACTGGGTGGCTTAAAAAAAACAAACAAACAGAAATTTATCCCCCACAGTTCTGAAGTCTGAGGAGTCAAAGATCAGGATTCCAGCAGGATTGGGTTCTGGTAAGAATTAAGGAGACCAAACAGAAGAAATTGGGGTGTTCATGTCCCCAGCCACATTCAGTAGGAGGAAAGGAGAATGAGGTCCTGGAATTAGATTGCTTCTAGTATATGGAGTCTAAGCTAAGTATGGTGTGCTACATGAGGCACATCTAAGGTAGGGAGCCCCAGCTGGGACTGGGTTGTTTGTGTCTTGGGTATGTATTATGGCTCTGTGTCCCAGCCCAGGCTCCAGGATCCTTGTTTCTGATTCTGTGGGAAGGTCAGAACTTGAAAGTTATAAGTGGAGAAGCTCTTTTCCTAAATACTCTTTAAGTCTTCGGGTACAAATAATGCTGCTTGAAAACTCTCTAATAGCAGATAATACCAAAGGAGATGAAAGCCATCTTTACCGCCTCCCCACAGGCCAGCTGTGCAGCCTGCAGGGGTTCTCTGGCCTCCAGGGACTCACCCACTGCACGGAATAGCAGAGCTCAAAGGCACAGCAGTATCCAAAGTATCTCACAGGTTGCAGTGAGAGATATAGGCAGTGGCAACCTCAGTAGAAGGGGAAGTCTTGATGGAAACTACCACCAATACTGGTGGTAGGAAGAGCTGCTTTCTGGCATGTGGAGATCCTGTGTAACAGAGTCAGAGAAATAGCAATGCCAGCAACAGGCTAATGAGAAAAGGGGAAATTTAGCTAGTAACTTGCAGCTTCAATAAAATTTGGTGATTTAACTGATTCATTGATAGACTGCTTCCCATCATATCAGTGCTTTATATTTGATAAGATATTGGTCTTCATGTCAGTTCATCTAAAAAGAACTTTGAGAAATAGATCCCACGGCCAGAGATCTACTTCTGGCATATTGATCAGGACTGTCAGAAAATGACAAAATACTCAAATCTCTGTCAGAAGGGAAGCAGAGACATGAACAACAAAGCATTTAAATGTGAGAAAACATCAGACAAGAAAATGTTCACTTCAGAACAACCTATAACTTTACCAGTTCATGATTACTAGGCAGTTCTCAGAAAACCTTTATCCATCAATCCAAGTTTTGTGTTCACAGGAACTCCAATCAGTGTTTATCACTTCTTCCTCTTGCTAGAAGGCCAGGTTTTCACTGAAGGATGCTTAGGAACTGCTTGCCTGCTCTAAGCTGGGCCATCCTATTTAGCATCTCCCTAACACAGAATCGGACATGACTGAAGTGACTTAGCAGCAGCAGCAATAGTTATCCAGTTCTATTTAATACAGAATAAGATCACAGACCCTAATCCCAACAGGTTTTACACCTGCTCTTTCTGGTTTCTTGAGTTTGTAATCTCTTTGATGCCTTCAAGTTTCTAAAGCAACATTGTCTGCATTTCCCAATCCCATTCCCAGGTCTAAATGCTTGGATTGGCAGCTATTTAGAGAGGTTGGGAGGCAAGGCTTCACTGAATTGGCTCTATTCCAGGTATTTCATCATATCCAAGGATTTGCTTGGCCAGCGAGGTTATAAATTGTTGACGTGCCACAAAGAAGGGGAAAATATGTACTGTGGCTATAGGGACTGCTATGCTGGCAGTGCATGTGTTCTCTGGGGCTAGACACAGGGCCAGCATCAACGAAAGAGAACCTTAGAAAAAGAATTTCGATCCCACTCTGTTGTGTTTCCATTCTTGCTCTGTAAGTAAAGAACCAAGTTTGCTCCCAGTGCTCAGATTCTTGGCCTCCCACATGGAAACAGAATCACAAAGAGATGTGTATGTGTATGTGTATGTATAGAGACGTATACTTGCATTCCAAACTCAAGAGAAAGAAAAAACTTCCCCAGATTTTTCAATTCCTATAAGGATTGTAGTTTACTATTTCTGGATTTGGATCATTGCGTTCCCTGGATTATTAAACATAGCAAAAAGCCATCTGCAATGAATCGGGCTTGCTCCTCTAATTGAGTCATGCTGTGAAGCCCTTTACTGGTTCCCTCACTTCACTGCTGAATATTTTTCAAGAAAGATAGGAGATACATTTTTACTACTAATGCCACCTGCAGGTTAAAGAGAAACTGTTGCAAGATTTTTAAAATCCTCGTAGCACACTGTAATAAGTCGCTTCAAAATATTTCTCAAACCGTTGCCAATCAGCAGGAATACAGTCTCAATCCAGTGACAGGGGTTCTCTATCCAAAACGTGCCTTTGCAGTCACCATTGTAGCCAGCCTCCCCTCTTTACTCGACACTCAGTCCAGTTGACACATCTAAGAATATGTAAGGAGTCATTTCCTAGGAAATAACTGCTTTGGGCTGCTTCATACAGCAGCATTCCAGTGCCACTGTAAAGTGTCTCATGTCACAGGTAAAGGTGGTATTAGAGTTATCCTCAATTAGTTTCCACGTGAATTATTTTCCTGGGTCCATCAATCATTCTGTGCAAGTGCTATTATTTGGGTTCCCTGTGCTAAATGAATTAGCACATGATGTGCCATTTCCATGTCTTATTTTCTCAGCTAGGTGAGGTTTCTTAAGGAGAGATATTGTTTTCCACTCTAATTAGTTCCTTCTTATTATGACTGACATTACCGTTACTCCTTTATGATTATTAGTCATAGTAGATAAACTTTGCTATCGGTTCATTATAAATTATGCTTCAGCTTCTAGCCACAATGATGTTATATTCCCGATTATCTGAAGAGCACAAATTTAAGAGGAAGAGAAAGACATAGCCATCAATATTTTCACTGACATTCTAGGCTAATTGATATTGCCAAAAAGGACAGTAGCCCCCATCCCCATTTTGTCACCACCAGATGGAGGCAATTTTCAATGTGTGTACGACTTCTGACATGACATCCCATGGAATGTGATGATGTAATATGATGGCAGAGACAGCAGGATAATGTGGGAAAATCCGTTTTGACCAGAACAGGCAGCTGGTGACAACTTTAACGACTACTCTGCTTATTAATGAAATTATTATACCTGAGCACAGAGATGAAGACATGGAGATGATTACCACAGGCATCTGACAGGCCATTCTAAACAGGCCCTCAGCTCCTTAATGTGGGGCCATTCTCATTCTGAGGAACAGTAATAAAGGGCATAGAAGAGATGACTGAGAAAGTTCCATCCCTTCTAGAAGGGCAGGAATAAGACTAAGAGGAGAGTCATCCCATAGCTGAGAAAGAATATAGGACAGACACATGGTGTTTTCTGTTTCCCCTTTTCCTTGGCTAAATTTACACGAGAGTCCTTATCCCTAATCTCAGGTAGTTACTTAAGAAATTGAAAAGGGTTTCCAAGAATTTGGAGCTTTTTCCCTGGTTGCGAAAAGGTTTTAGAAGTTTATTCCAAAATGTAAGCAAAATGCCATGGGAGCCTTGTTCAGCCCCTGAGTGCCGCCAGGTGACAATACACCAACGTGTTCAGACTTTACTGCGAATAGGAACAAGGTGCATAGAAACTTCAGTGTTTACTGGGAGTTTCACCTTGTTCCTCCCTGGGAAACAATCATCTCTCTAGATCCTGGCACTATTGACATTTCAGACTGGACAAGTCTTTTTTGCAGGGGATATTCTGTGCACTGCAGAGTGTTTGAAAGTACCCCCAGCTTCCACCCACCAGCTGCCANCTGGGAAACAATCATCTCTCTAGATCCTGGCACTATTGACATTTCAGACTGGACAAGTCTTTTTTGCAGGGGATATTCTGTGCACTGCAGAGTGTTTGAAAGTACCCCCAGCTTCCACCCACCAGCTGCCAGTATCAGTTCTCCAGCTAGGGTAACCAAAGAAAAATGTTTCCAGACATTGTTAAATATCCTCTAGGGGTAGGGCCTCAAAATACCCTTTTCCCCAGTTGTAGAAATCTAAACTGTATACTCTAACTATAGGGAGCATATCTGATTCATCTTTATAATGCAGCCTAGCACAAAGAAAATGCTGGACGTAAGAATAAATGTCCAAGGAAGTTTGACTGCAATTATGTAGGAGTGAAAAAGTGAACAGAGCTAAGGTTAGAAGTTACTTTTTTTTTTCACTCTTCATCTGAAAGGAGAAAATGAGGCAATTTTATCCAACTGTTCTGGCCACTTTTATGGAAAGACCAATATGAAAGAGCTCTCGTGTTTATTTAAATTAAAACACTACTGTCACTGTCCATGAAAAGTCAGCTCAGTAAAGACAGAGCAGGAGATGCTTGGACAGAAGGACAGGGGAAAAGAGCATGTAGACAATTTAACTGTAGAGAGGTTTTAAAAAAATTAAAAAAAAATCTTTGCCAAGTAATGAAAGTATTAATTGCAATTCATGTCAGTTTTTGCGACAGCCATGTGAATAGATGGACAGGCTGTTCAGCAGTATTTCTGGAAGGAGTTGTACATTTTAAAATGAGGCACTGCTGGAGGGATACTGAGAGGGTGAGGATTTGAAGGAGCATTTACCCCTGTAACTTCATGGGGTGGTTCCAGGGAAGCTGCCACACCTTTAGAGCAGATGGAGCTTATGGATCAAAAGGGCATGACATTCACCCACATCGTTGTCCTATGAAAGAACACAATCTCATTCTGCACCTGATGCAATATCTCCTATTGGAAGCAGTTTACATATTTCTCCATTTTAAAATATAGGCAACTACCTTCTTCTTCCTGCAAATGCTCTTATCAGTTTTGAATTACAGAGATCTATTTTGAGATGAACACACTGAACAAAACCTTCATCTGTGGGTGCGTGTGTCTGCGTGTGTGTTTTTATTTCCCAACATGGCGGTAGGAGCTTATGCCCGCTATCTGCATAAGTCTTTTGTGTATTGCTAATGGAGTGCTGGAATTGTAGCAGCCCTGAGCAGGGAATACATGTGAGCAACAATATGCTGAGAGACCCCTCGGTGGAATCTAATCTGTTCCAGCTCATGCACTCCTCAGAAACTATTTAACTTTCATTAAACTGTGTTTGATATCAGCTAAATAGGATGCATACGGCTCCAATATAGCTCATATGGTCGCATTCATTCGATCACAGCAGTGCTTTTTTCTTATATTTCCCCCCACTTGTGTCAGTACCCAGTGTAGCTGGGTAAATAGGAGACCTTTGAAGATGTAGTTAGTACTCAGATTTCTTTATTCTTTTGTGCTGGTTTCTTAGTGTTGAAACAGTGATTCATGTATGTCGCAGACAGCCTCCATTAATTTCATGTAATGTAGCTTTTATCTCGTAGCTGGGACAACTATCTTCAGCATTCTGTCGCTCTAGCGTCCCTGGCTCTGTCCTAAGTCCTCTTTGCATTTTCCTCCAGGCCCCCAGTCCTCTCCATAGCTCCTCTATTTTAGTAAAAATTATGTTCACTTCCAGACAATTTTTGTTTTTCTGGTTATTATAGCATAAGAACAAATGAATAAACAGGTTAAGAAGAGGAGGAAATAAGAATGGTGAGATTTTCAGTCTGAGTAAAGCCTTTATGTCTGAAGGGAAAAAAAGAAAAGCTACTGGGATGAAAACATCCATCCAAACAGGAAAACAGATTTGTGCTCCCAACCTCCCTAGACACACACACACATACACACACAGTCTATTCGAAGGATATTAATTTGTTTATGATTACAACACAGTAAGAGTATATAAGAGTATTCGTAGTAAGAGTATTTCTAGTTCCTGGGGAGGAAAGGGCTAGGGCATTTACAAACTGGAGCTGTTGAAAAGTTTTAATGATCAAGTATACATCGAGCACACACACACACACACACACACACACACACAGGCAGGTGGGTAGGGGGAACTGGGCATGATACCAACATGTTATCAGCCAAGTAAACATCACTATTTACTTGCAAAACATCTTTTCTCCTTAATAATAAGAAAGTGTTAAGAATTTCACCTTTAAAAATATTAAGGGGACATGGATGTGATTGCTCTACATTATCCTCACTGATATTTTTTCAATTATGTTTTATTAAGTCCAAAGGAATAATCACAATTTTTTTAGATCACTTAAGAGAAACTACATGGGGTCCTTTGGTACAGGGAACCCAATTATTTAGGATATTATTTTGTGAACCTTTTTCATTTTATTAGTATACCAGAGGGTTTTCACATTCTCAAGGAGAATCCAGCTATTATTGCTTTTTTGGAAGAAATGTCTCACTGGGGCAATTAATTCTATACATTAACACCAGTCACAGTTGTGCTGTATATTATTAAAATTATAAAGGCAAAACCCCCGCATTTTATCATTCAGTTCAGAAAGGGGTCATGTGTGTGTGTGTGTGTGTGTGTGTGTGTTTATGTGTGTGTATTAGAGAGTAAGCTGCATGTGTAGCTCTCACTATATAAAAACTTTGCAAAGCCCTGTGCTAATTTGAATATGCTCTCTCCACAAANAGGGAGGCCTGGCATGCTGCGATTCATGGGGTCGCAAAGAGTCGGACATGGCTGAGCGACTGAACTGAACTGATGACTCTGTAACCCAGGCACTTAACCTCCAGATTATGTAACAAAGGGCACCAAGCAGGGAACTTAATGAAGCAAGGCAAACAGAGTCCTTCTCAACGTTTGGGGAATTAGAGTCTTTGGAGAAGCTATAAGCTTCAGAAAAATATATACACACATATTTACAAATTTCTAGAGAACATCCCCCTCTCCTCCAGGACCACATGTTGAGCTTCAGGACTCAATCCCAGGTTAAGAAAGCCTGCTCCAGACACTAGTTGCTTCAAAGTATGCAATGGTTATTGCTACCAAAAGACAAAAGGATTGTTTAAAAACGAATGGCTCCAGGGACTTTCCTGGAGGTCCAGTAGTTAAGACTCTGCCCTTCTATTGCTAGGGGTTTGATCCCTTGTCAAGGAGCAAAGATCTCACATGCCGCATAGCAAAAAAAAAAAAAAACTAATGGCTCTGTGAATTGTAAACTCAGCAACAGTCAGGACTATAAGCCTGACACTCCCACCACGTCACCAAGTCCAAGAATTGGCTATTTTTAAATAACAAAGTTCAAGGTTTTTCATCAGCTGCCAAGTAATTTCAAGATGGAAGAGCAGATCACTGCAACTTTTAGCGTAGAACGTGATACCTGGCCTGCACTGAGTCGTCAACAGACGTAGACAGAAGAAAAGCGGACAAAAAAGTCACAGCGAACCTGTCGCTTCTTAGTGGTGAGCACGATGTGATTTCAGAAATATCATCCAACATTTCTTTCTTTGTTTCTTTTCATCCCACTTCTTTTTAACGGCATTCAGTTGCTTGTTCACTTATTTTCTAGACTCGTTGAGTATTTCCTTTGAAACAACGATGCTAGGGCCTCGAGGGTGCGAATTTAAAAGTTCCTGTGGGGGCTCCCCTGAGGTCCAGTGGTTAGGACTTGCTGTTTTCACTGCCAAGGGCCTGGTTCAATTCCTGGTCAGAAAACTAAGGTCCCACAAGCCTTAGAGCCAAAACAAAATTTTTTCAAGAAAAAAATAAAGAAAAGTTACTGTGGAACAAACACAGCAAAAATGTGAAAGAGGAGGCATGCCGGTTGTCATGTGACAAACAAAACCAGCTATTAAAGAGGCACATCAAGGAATTGTTTTTGTTGTTGTTTAGTAACTAAGGTGTGTCCAAGTCTTTGGGACTCCATGGACTACAGCCTGCAAAGCTCCTCTGTCCGTGGGATTTCCCAAGAAAGAATACTGGGGTGGATTGCCATTTCCTTCTCCAGTGAATCTTCCCAACCCAGGGACCGAACTGGAGTCTCCTGTATTGGCAGGTGGATTCTTTACCACTGAGCCACCTGAGATTTGAGTGACATAATGATCTCATGTACAGCAATGCTCATGGACCAGCCTCTGTAATGGCAAGAGAACTGGAGACAACAGAACTACGTGTCAGAGGAGAATGGATATATAAAATACGGTATGTACATGCATTGTAATACTATGTGTCACTAAAAGGAATCAACTCCATCCACACAGATCTCAAAAGCACACGGGCTAACACCCAGTTGCAGAAGAACACGAAATGTAAAATGGCACTGATCTGAATTAAAAAGAAAAACGTACCCGCTCACAGGATGGAGAGAGAGATGGAATAGGACTGAGGGCACCCGGTAAAGGGATTTTTAGACATTAGACATTTGTAATGTTTCATTTCTTTGCAGGAAAAAAAGACAACCCACATAGGACAAAGGTATAACCGTTATAAATCTTGGGCTGTGAGAACAATGGTGTTGGTTATATTGTTTATGCTTTATATGTTATCTGTGCTTAAATTTTTAAAACACCTTCTAAATTTCTGAAGATTTTACATATTTTTTTAAGAAGAATCATGGAGTCTGAAGAACAATGTACAATTTTAGCTAATATCATCTGAGTTGTCTAAATAATCCTGCTAAGACATGAGGTTTACTGGGGCTGTGCCCCTCCACGGAGTCTGCCCCACCAAGTTTGCTCTGCATTCTTTCCTTTCTAGAATCTGACGAAGTGGATGCACGTGTTCAGATCTTCTATCCTCACGAATTTAACTCCACCATGGAATTCAGGGTAAGTTAGAAAGGAGCATTCTGTTTGAAGTAATAGTGTCATGAATTAAGGAGAAATGTTTCTCTTGCATTCATCTTTCCTGTTTACCATGTCACCAGCGTCTGGCAGGAGAGGCTTCTGTTTGAGGGCAAGGCTGCAGCCAGATAAGAAGTGGACCTTACTCCAGGCTCCAGGTGTCGTGGCTGACCTGGACTCCTGACTCAGGATGCTCTTCCCCGGGGAGTACACCTGATAAGCCACCAGCCTCACATGGTGAGAAAGAAGTATACATAGCTGAAGCGAAGACACTCAATGAGTCAAGTCTTTTGGAAAAGACCCTGATGCTGGGAAAGATTGAGGCCAAGATGAGAAGAGGGCGACAGAGGATGAGATGATTCGATGACATCACCGACTCAATGGACATGAGTCTGAAGCTCTGGGAGATAGTGGAGGACAGGAAAGCCTGGTGTGCTGCAGTCCATGGGGTCGCGCAAAGAGTCAGACACGACTGAGCTACAGAACAGCAACAAAAGTCTTTTCAAGTGAGATGTAAATTATGTCATCTCTTTAGGGAAACATGTAGTGAGAGGGATACATTAGGAGTTTGAGATTAACATATACATACTCATATATAAAATAGATAACCAGCAAGGACCTACTGTATAGACAGGGAACTCTACTCAATATTCAGTAATAACCTGTATAGAAAAAAAAACCTATTCTTTTCCCATATATACATACACACACACACAGAGACATATAACTGAATCACTTTGCTGTACACCTGAAAATAACACAACGTTGTACATCAACTATACTCCAATATTAAAGAAAAAATTGAATTAAAAAATAAATTATGTTATCTCTTCAATTAATGGAAGGAAGTCTAAACTTCTAGTGATTTTAGATTTTATGGTCAGAATATACATGGTGGGACTTCTCTGGGGGTCCAGAGCCTAAGACTCTGTGCATTCATTGCAAAGGACACAGGTTGGATCTGGGGTCCAGAAGCTAAGATCCCACCTGCCATGGGGCATCAGTTCAGTTCGGTTCAGTTGCTCAGTTGTGTCCAACTCTTTGAGACCCCATGAATTGCAGCATGCCAGGCCTCCCTGTTCATCACCAACTCCCGGAGTTCACCCAAACTCATGTCCATCAAGTCGGTGATGCCATTCAGCCATGTCATCCTCTGTTGTCCCCTTCTCCTCCTGCCCCCAGTCCCTCCCAGCATCGGAGTCTTTTCCAATGAGTCAACTCTTTGAATGAGGTGAACAGAGTATTGGAGTTTCAGCTTTAGGATCAGTCCTTCCAAAGAACACCCAGGACTGATCTCCTTCAGAATGGACTGGTTGGATCACCTTGCAGTCCAAGGGACTCTCAAGAGTCTTCTCCAACACCACAGTTCAAAAGCATCAATTCTTTGGTGCTCAGCTTTCTTCACAGTCCAACTCTCACATCCATACATGACCACTGGAGAAACCATAGCCTTGACTAGACGGACCTTTGTTGGCAAAGTAATGTCTCTGCTTCTGAATATGCTATCTAGGTTGGTCATAACTTTCCTTCCAAGGAGTAAGTGTCTTTAATCTCATGGCTGCACTCACCATCTGCAGTGATTTTGGAGCCCCAAAAAATAAAAGTCTGACACTGTTTCCTGTTTCCCCATCTATTTCNTGTGTGTGTGTGTGTGTGTGTGTGTGTTTATGTGTGTGTATTAGAGAGTAAGCTGCATGTGTAGCTCTCACTATATAAAAACTTTGCAAAGCCCTGTGCTAATTTGAATATGCTCTCTCCACAAAAGCTGGTGGTTCATGGAAAAGTAAAACGGGGCCGAGAAAGGTGAACATGTAGGCAGCTTTGGAGCTTGCCTCTGTCTGTCTCTGCCACACTTGAGGGATGTTATCCATTTAACTTTGTTGATGAGCACATGTAATTAAGATGCTGTGCCTTAATGTTTGATGCTGGGACTTGAAAGGATGATTTAAAAAATTTATTTAGATAAGCATATTGACATTTTTAGTATATATTATTAATCTTATTAATAGTATTAACAAAGGCTAATTGAAAATGCATCATCTATAATTATATTAGTCTTCATTTTAGTACATTTTTGTCAGAGAAAACTAGAAAGGAGTAATTAATGTGCCAGCGTTATTTACCCCTGTTTGTATTAAAGCTGGTGTTACACAATGTTAGAGATGAATATAGCCTGATTTCACTGAATACCTCGGAGCACAGCATTCAGAAGCAGTAAAATAAGCAGCTGTGTTTTCCTGTACTAGGAACCTAAAAATAAAAATAACTTCAGAATTGCAGGATCGGCGTGTAGGGGATGGGGACAGGAAGTCCCCAGTCCACGACCCCCACTGTGGTATTACACTGTAGGCTGCCCTGGGCTGTCCTCGATGATAGACTCAGGGTTCAATAACTGCTCAGAAACTAGGGTCCTTGCATCTAATCAGTTGAAGAAACAAATATGGAAAAGGATGTCTCGATGCACTTGATCCTGGGGACCACTGATGCCAGTTCCATTGGGACAGGGTAAGGAAAATGATTTTATATTAATCGAGAATAAATCCAGGACCAGAACTGAACCTTGAAAACACACTGGTTCAGTCATTACTATGAAGAGAGCAAACTACAACAATGATCCAAGAATATTGGCTTCAAAAAACCAAATTCCCAAAGTTAGACTTGACACTTGACCCTTAACCCCCTACCCCCACACACACACATACACACACACACGTTTCAAAACTACATAAGGGAATAGTTATTTTTGGCTCCAATGTACAAAAGCAAAATGAGACAGACAAGCAAACAAACAAAAATAAACCCTAAAAAAGCAAACACGGGAGACTTAATGTATTAAGTTATTGAATACATTAAATTAATGTATGAAAATGGAATTAGGCACTTGAAAGTTCTTTCCTGCCCTGGCTTTTATGATTCTGTCTTTCTGAGGTCGGCCGTTTCCTGAGGCAGGCAGGGAGAGCGCAGCAAAGGGTGTGAGATGAAGGCACTCAGGGATGCGATGAATGGCACATCCTTTAATCAGGTACAGCCAAGACAGTGATGGCTGGGATTCCAGAGCCAGGCTCTGGGCTTTCTCCTGGGCTCTAATAAAAAGCGTGGCATATTGGCTGCGCTGGCTGCCAAGTGCTATGTCCGTGCCCTCTCCACGGTGGCCAACCACAAACATGCTAGCTCGAAGCTCTCAGGGGGCCCCGTGTGTGCTGTTCCTACATGGCTAACATATGTACCAACACCTGAAAGCTACAGCCCGCCACGTCGCCAGGACCCCGCTTGCCTACCTTTGCTCCTTGGTCACCAAGGGTTAATTTTCTAATGGCTGCCTTGCTGCTGGAGCTGGCCAAGTTTTTCATCGCCTGCAGAGCACCACAAGCTGTGATTTGGAGCCAGAAAACACCATTAATTTTCTAAATAGGAAGGATCACATATGTAAACTGTCTGGTTCTGTAACGAGTCGGGCAGGTAGAAGATGAAGGAGGAGGAAGTGTGTTTTTCCAGACACGCAGGCCAAACAGCCCAGGCCAATGGCCAGCATGCTGTGCAGGACTTTGGGGGCCGTGGGGACCTAGGGGGACAGGGAATTTCTCTCCCGTCTTTAAATCAGTTTCACCACCAACCCTCCGTGTTTCTACAAAAGGTCGGGGTGGTGATTTATTGGGCAGTGTTGGGAGTTTTCACATTAGACTTCACAAGAAACTTATTTGTAAATGGAAGGAAGGATTAAGCAAAGTGCACCAGCTCAGAGACCACGTAGGGGTTCACTGAGTACAAAACCTGCGTGCTTAACATCTCCCAGGTCTTTAGGGGACGCAGACTCAAGGATTCCCCTGACAGAAAGTGCTTAGGCAGCATTTCTCTCGATGTTCTAGACACCTGAGAAATGCATCTTTGTAGATTCTGCAAATCTAACCAAAAAAGCAAAATCCTCTATTTGGGGTTTATCATGCATGCCAGTTTCTGTGTGTGTGTGTGTGTGTGTGTGTGTGTGTGTGTGTGTGTGTCAGAGAAAGAATGGGGACAAGCAAAAAAAAAAAAAAAAAGTGGTAAAAAATGCCTTCCTGAGTTCTAAAAATCATTTTATTTTGACCACATATACATTGATTTCTAGAGCAATTATCACTATTATCAGAGATGCCAGAACAATTCAAGACTCAAAACCAACTGGTTAGTCCCAGTAGGAAAACAAAATATCTTCCTGCCTCGTCACCTCCAAACACCAATGCTGAACTGCCCCCCCCTCTCAGTCTGCCCTTTTTCTGGGACTTTTTCTCTAACTTCCAGTGTGAGAAGATCTTTCTCTTCAACTCCTTTCTGGTCTTATTCCACAACTCTTTTAAAAAATCTCTAGCTAATGTCAGTTCATTAATTCTAATTCTCTATCTTTTATTGCTTCTTGTGCAAAAATGAAATTTGTGGGAGTAAATTAATTGGAGTCAGGTTTTGCTGTCTCATAGACATAGGGTTGAAGGCTACTTCTTGATTCTCATCCTAGCAGAGCTCCTCACACTGCAACAATTCTGTCACAGAGTGTTCCCTAAGAAAGGAAAAGGGAAGGAGAGAAACTAGGGCAGGCTGCTAGAATCCAGACGTATACACAAGGGACTAGTAATGGAGAGAAGAGACATAAAGACTAGCTGAATGAAGGAAAAATGACATAAAGGGTACGTAAGCTCACATGGATTTGACTGAAAGATAGGTAACATATTTCAAAGTTTTCAGAAAAAATCATCTTAAGAAGAGGACATATTCACTCTGAGGGTGTCTTAGTTTCCCAGGATTGCTATATCCAAGTACCACAAACTGGGTGGCCTAAACCCTGGAGAGTTATTGTCTTGCATGGTGCCGAAGGCTGGAGGCCTGAGATCAAGGTGTCTGCAACATGGGTTCTTTCTAAGGCTCAGTCTCTGAGAGGGAAAGATCTGTCCCAGCCCTCTCCTTGGCTTGCAGATGGCAGTCCTCTTCCTGTCTCTTCATCTGGTTTTCCCTGTATGCGTGCATGTCCCTCAGACCAAATTTCCCTTTTATAAGGGTTACCAGTCATAGAGGTTTAGAGACCATGCCACCTCCATGCAAAATAACTTCATCTTAACTAATCAAATCTGAAGTTAGCCTTTTTTCAAGTAAGGTCACATTCTGAAATCCTAGGGATTAGGACTTCAGCAATGAATTCCAGAGGTGGAGGGGGACCCATTTAACCCAGGATGAGATGAAGAACTTCCTCAAGAGTTAATCAGAGTTCTCATGATGTCCACCCAAGGCATATCTGAAGTGCTGTAACTGTATATGCTTGACCCTTTACAGACTGAGTATTTTTTCTTTCAAATATTTATTACGTCATTCTATCTTGATCTTCCTCAAGATCTGCATTATTCCCACTACCCTGATGAGAAAATTGAGGCTTTGAGAGACTAAACTGCCACTAAATATCTCATAGCTACAGACCTGAGACTCTAATTCTAGGCTGCTGTTTCTTTGCATCCTGTTTCGCCCACTAGTCTACACTGTTTGCTTTGTACTAACCATGAACACACTTCACCACCACCAAAGTAGCTTGAGTCTTACCATTAAGTCACCGAAGAAGTGCTCAGCTTAATTCTACAATTTCTCTTCCTTATTTCCTCCAAAAATTGGGGGCAGGGGAGACTTATTTCCTGCTGTGATTTTTGTTCAAATTAATCTTACAGTGTTCCATTCTGGATGAAAAACAAAAGCAGACCTGAATCCACACATCTCCAGCATACCAGTTTCACTTACAGATATATAGGTCCCACTCCAAGGACACCAGGACCCAGCAAACGACTCCAGGATTGGCTCAAAGTAGACCCAAGCTAGGCGCTGATGTTGGCAATCACCAAGCTGGGTGTAGCGCAGCCATCATTTTTCAGCTAATTTTCTCTTTCTGCCTCCTCGCTGGCTCCAGGTAGAACATTGTTCATTAAGAGCACTGCAGAACTCGGTGGAGCTCATTCTTGCTGAGATCGCCTCTCTGATCTTCTGAAGCCTTTCAAAGGGAATGAGCCTTGGCCTCCTTTTTATGGGCTACATTATGACCTGGCTTCAAAGTGTGAAAAGAGGTTCCAAGATCCCCTTTGTGCAGTGGAGTCTCTTAATTGCACTTTTAAACACAGTGTAATTTTTGTAATTAACATTATGGTTTCAGAGGGCAGAGAAGCCCGCACCATGCTAATTACAAACCTGCATCTTCAGAGTGGTGGAATTTCCAAGGCCTCTGATATCGGGGTGGAATACAGTTTTTATGAAGGATTTCAAAGACCCTCTGTGGGCTGTGTTCTGAGTCATCATTAGCATTTGATAACATAAAGAAATTTTATAACATGTGACAGATTTCGATGTGAAGATTTTACCTGATAACTGGGAAATTTGCATAAAGAGCTTCATTAGGTCTCCTCTCACATTACTGAGAGAGGAAGAAGTATAGTTCATTCTTTCCTTAAGGTTGTTCTTAGGAGCCAAGGAATTGGTGCTTTATAATAAAATTTACAGTATATTATGAAGTGAAGTTGTAATAATCTTCAATGATGTTGAAAATCAGAGCATACGTGCCTTTTAAGGAGAGGGAGAGAATATGTATCAGAATTACCATGTAACTGAAGACCTCGCAGTAAAGGTATATTGTACCGTTCTTTGCCATAGAAAAGATCCAGGCCTGCTAGGCTGCCGAGTCGAGGCAAAAGCCTCATATATATAACACCGAGTGACAATAATGTGTAATTTTTTCACTCCATGAATAGTCTGTTCACGGAGAAAAAATTATCTGCTTCTTATTCCAGAGGGAAGTTTATTTTACCTTCATTTTCCAACCCCAAGCTATCAGCCAAATTGTGAATTGTGTGTGTACATGTTTGTGTAAAGATAGACACACACACAAATGCACACTCACATTCTCTCTCCCCACATCTGTCTCTCTCTTCTGGAGATGTGCTGCACATTCTATGCCGGGCAATCACAGATCCTGCAGAGTAACTGGCCTTTCTTATGCTGATATTGTCAGAAATTGTACTGTGGCGTAGGGATTGAGTCCCAAAGCCATCCATTTACTGAAGTCCTTTCACTGAGCCTGGATCAATTAAGTAAGTAATAGTGATAATTTTGGGAAAGCTTTCTGGCATGATGGGAACAAGAATTCATCATTATTCCATGCTGTCTTATTATTTCAACACCGTGCATATGCCTTTGGATGTATAGCAGTAGCTTGCGGCATTATCTCAGTGGGACATGTTTTCCTTCATGAGCGTCTTTTCCTTGGTGATTATGCAGATAATGCATGGCTTTGTAATGACATCATAAATAGAACCCAAAGTCCCAAGAAACAATTAGGGAAGTATATCAATACTTCCCTTGTAATCATAATATCATCTGATTTCCAGTGGGATGCCAAGCTAGCTCCCCAAGTTCCATAATCACGTACATGCATTAATGCCTACTTCACGATCTATCTTGGAGTCTCACATTCTGGCTCTGGAGACAAATTAATATGCATTTTAGCCTACTGTCAAGAAGGGAAATCACACACTGGGGTTTTGATCACAGATTGTAGGGTGAGATTTACCCTAGCTGATACAAACTGCGCTTTGTATACTGACCTCAGGCAAAACCAAAAATAGACTAAACAATTAAAAAGCCACTATCATCTGAAAGTGAAGGACCAAAGAGTCTTTGCTGCAAATTACTACACTTCCCTCTTTTAAAAATTTATTTTTTTTATTGAAGGATAATTGCTTTACAGAATTTTGCTGTTTTCTGCCAAACCTCAACATGAATCAGCCGTAGGTATACATATATCCCCTCCCTTTTGAACCTCTCTCCCATCTCCCTCCGTATCCCACCTCTCTAGGTTGATACAAGCCCCTATTTGAGTTTCCTGAGCCATACAGCCAATTCCTGTGGGCTATCTACCTTACATATGGTAATGCAAGTTTCCATGTTACTCTTTCCATACATCTCACCCTCTCCTCCCCTCTCCCCATGTCCAAAAGTCTATTCTCCATGTCTATTTCTCCATTGCTGCCCTGTGAATAAATTCTTCAGTACCATACTTCCCTTTTNATGGTAATGCAAGTTTCCATGTTACTCTTTCCATACATCTCACCCTCTCCTCCCCTCTCCCCATGTCCAAAAGTCTATTCTCCATGTCTATTTCTCCATTGCTGCCCTGTGAATAAATTCTTCAGTACCATACTTCCCTTTTAATGAAAGTATTTCTGCAAGTGGGTTTTTGTTTCAGTTTTCTCCCTTGAATTATTTTTCCTATCTGATGTTTCCTTTCAGCCTAGTTTAATTCTCCTTAAAAATAAGCATGCCATTTTCACGGGAGGAAAGGGTCACTTTCTCTAATTGATTTGAGGCATGTCAGTCACTTCAGCCTGCAAGGGATGCAAAACCACATCCTAAGTGGACCTCTAAAACCACATGGTGTATTTTACAAGTTCTGTTCACTCCTGCTGAGAAGAATGGGGTATGAGTAGGATTCAATTATAGTTCTGGATTCATTTCCCAATTTTAGGAAAGGGACAAACCCTTCCTTTCTCCGAAGTCTTGTAGCTTCCAACAACCAGAAATGGAAATTTCAGATAAATGATCAAACTTACATAGTATATAGGTTTTATTTTTACAAAATATTTGCTTCCAGCAGAGTGTATCTTAATTCACAAATGCAGAAATCTGTCATTAAGATCTGACCCAGAGGCATGGCATTGTCAAATGCAATAACGTATCTTTTAATAGTTTTATATCAAGGAAGGATATAACATATCATTAGTTTAAATGTATTTGCAAGCAATTACCCCCACCAGGATATTTGAAAATGCTCATGCAAAATTGATGAAATTCTGACATGCTTAAACATTGTTCATTTAGCTCAATTCCTTATGTATAGAAAAAATAGAATAAATAATTCTGCTGCCATTTGCAAACTCCTGTTAGGCATTTTTATTCCACTCAGGGCTTCTGTGCTGCCTTTAAACTATAGCCCTTGGTGATTATTTGGGGGAAAAAACAGTTTCATATATGTTTAATTTTAAATAACGGACTACATTCTTCATTCTCCTTATTATTGTTCAATGTAGTAATTTAAATATGGAGTAAATTTACTACATGTCAGCTGCGTTTCTTTCACAAAATGGGATAAATTATTAAATGAGTGGAGGTTGTTTGACAACCAGTTTTCCAGTGCTACACAAAAGAAAGACCTTTGACTTTCAGCTGTCTTTTGAAAAGAATAAAGTAGAAATCAATTAAGCCACTGTGCTGTGGTTCAGAAATGCCATTTTATGGCACATTTTGCTTTGCCTCTCAGGTGACTTTCAGAGAGCTCCACTATTACATGGAGAACAGAATGATAGCCATGCTGGGGTCCCCCTGTGCCTTTCCTGGGTTTCTAAAACCTTCCTTGGCTGAAGCACAACTTACCCAAAACATCAGACACACATCATACTCAACAGGTTCCTTTTAATTTTTAACTGCACTGCTGCTGCTGCTAAGTCGCTTCAGTCGTTTCTGACTCTGTGCGACCCCATAGACAGCAACCCACCAGGCTCCCCTGTCCCTGGGATTCTCCAAGCAAGAACACTGGAGTAGGTTGCCATTTCCTTCTCCAATGCATGAAAATGAATAGTGAAAGTGAAGTCGCTCAGTTGTGTCCGACTCTTAGCTGCACTAGTGAATATTATTTACTAATGATGGATTAAGAATTACGTTTCTGCTTTTGGATATTTGCCTGCAATCTTAATATGTTCACTGTATCATAGTAGAAAAACCTTATGTTAAACATCTCATCACCCTTTATGCAAGCCAGGTGAAAAACCACATTCCAATATCTTTCTATTCTATCCCTCAATACCATAATAGCATCTGTGCAATTAATAATACTTTGAGCTCTGTCAAATGAAATCGCTTTTATTCTACTCCAAAGGAGAATCATCTATTAACTATGTGTGACCCCCAAATACATTTTTCTTTACTAACATCACTAGTAACTATACCTTCTATAATATTCATCCGTCTACCCAAAGCCATAAAGAGTAGTCAGATTATTATTTTTTAATACATCTAATCTTTTGTAAAAATCAGTCAGACTGCTTATTTGGAGGGTCACTTAATAANTTTTCTTTACTAACATCACTAGTAACTATACCTTCTATAATATTCATCCGTCTACCCAAAGCCATAAAGAGTAGTCAGATTATTATTTTTTAATACATCTAATCTTTTGTAAAAATCAGTCAGACTGCTTATTTGGAGGGTCACTTAATAAGTACTTTCGGAGTTCAGTTTCTGAGCACAGCACTGCTGTGGGGCAGATTAAACAACAGGAAGGAGGGTAAGACAGACAAAAGGGAAGGTATGGTCTCTTTTCTGAAGAAAATTAGAACGTAACTGAAAAGAGAGTAGACCAGTTGGTTCACACAGAACAATTAGCAAGGCACACAAACTGTATCTAACTGGGCTAAGTGACAGAATATAATTGTAGTAGGAGGTTAGAGAAAGCAGACATCAATAAAGACTGAAAATCTACATTTAGAAAAGCTTCATGGATGATGGGCTGCATACAATGGATAAGATTTAGATGCTGGGAAAGAGGGGAGGAGATTCCATGTGGGATGGTAACAATTCTTTGAATGTGTAAAATGTACTTCAAAAATTCTGAAACAAAAGGGTTCCTGAAAAGTGGTAGGAAGTTAAAATAAATATACTGGATGGTATCTACTTTGGAGAGCCCCCAAGGTCTGTAAAAAATAAACATTTAGGTGGGTTACATTAAGCACTATTGATCCACTAACTCTTCTTGACAAGGGACTGCCAAGAATAAAGTATCCACTAGGGTGCTGGTAGGATGGCCAAATTGGGGAAGGGGGAAAGCCAGCAGGCTGTGAGTAATCCAAGAATGGGTTAATAACTAGCTCCAATGTGATGGAGATGCTTCCCAAGACTGCCAGTGAGCCAACAGAATATAGGGGATGAAGGCGAGGGAGGTACCAAAATGTACTGGGATATACTGAATCAGAGCAAATGAGAAATTATGATGTCCTACACAGGTATATTTAAAAAGGGCTATATTCTCTGGAGTAATATCAAAAGATGGGATGGAAAATACAATTATTTATTATTATAATTTTCAATCACTTATCAGAGAAATGCAAATCAAAACCACAATGAGGTACCATTTCACACCAGTCAGAATGGCTGCGATCCNTGTTACCTCCACTATATAATCATAAGGGATTTGTTTTAGGTCATACCTGAATGACATAGTGGTTTTCCTTACTTTCTTCTATTTAAGCCTGAATTTTGCAATAAGAAGCTAATGATCAGAGCCACAGTCTTCTCTGGGTCTTGTTGTTGCTGACTGTGTTGAGCTTCTCCATCTTCAGCTGCAAAGAATATAATCAGTCTGATTTCATTATTGACCATATGGTGATGTCCATGTGTAGAGTCATCTCTTGTGTTGTTGGAAAAGGGTGTGTGCCATGGTCAGTGTGTTCTCTTGACAAAACTCTGTTAGCCTTTGCTTCGTTTTGTGCACCAAGGTCAAACTTGCCTATTACTCCAGGTAGCTCTTGACTTTTTATTTCTGCATTCCTGTCCTCTATGATGAAAAGGACATCTTTTTTCGGTGTCAGTTCTAGAAAGGTCTTGTAGATCTTCATAGAATTGGTCAACTTCAGCTTCAAGGAAATTTGAGAGATCAAGGGAACATTTCATGCAAGAATGGGCACAATAAAGGACAGAAATGGTAAGGACCTAACAGAGGCAGAAGAGGTTAAGAGGTGACAAAAACACGCAGAACTATATGAAAAAGGTCTTAATGACCTGAACAACTACGATAGTGTGGCCACTCACCTAGAGCCAGACATTCTGGAGTATGAAGTCAAGTGGGCCTTAGGAAGAAGCATTGCTACAAACAAAGCTACTGAAGGTGATGGAGTTCTAGCTGAACTATTTAAAATCCTAAAAGATGATGCTGTGAAAGTGCTACACTCAGTGTATCAGCAAATTTGGAAAGCTTAGCAGTGCTTTCAATGGCACTGAAAAAGTTCTGTTTTCATTCCCGTTTCAAAGAAGGGCAATGCCAAAGAATGTTCAAACTACCATACAATTGCCCTCATTTCATATACTAGTTAGATTATGTTCATCCTTTAAGCTAGGCTTTAGCAGTACATGAACAGAGAACTTCCAGATGTAAAAGCTGAGTTTAGACAAAGCAGAGGAACCAGAGATCAAATTGCCAACATCTGTTAGATCATAGAAAAAGCAAGAGAAGTCCAGAAAAAACCTTTCTGCTTCATTGACTACACTAAAGTCTTTGTGTGGATCACAGCAAATTGTGGAAAATTCTTAAAGAAATGGAAATATCAGGCCACCTTACATATCTCCTGAGAAATCTGTGTATAAGTCAAGAAGCAACAGAACTGGACATGAAACAACAGACTGGTTCAAAATTGGAAATGGAGTACGTCAAGGCTGTATATTGTCACCCTGCTTGTTTAACTTATATGCAGAGTACATCATGAGAAACGCTGGGCTGGATGAACCACAAACTGGAATCCATTTTGCTGGGAGAAATATCAGCAACCTCACTTATAGAGATGATAACACTCTAATGGCAGNTGTATATTGTCACCCTGCTTGTTTAACTTATATGCAGAGTACATCATGAGAAACGCTGGGCTGGATGAACCACAAACTGGAATCCATTTTGCTGGGAGAAATATCAGCAACCTCACTTATAGAGATGATAACACTCTAATGGCAGAAAGTGAAGAGGAACTAAAGAGCTTCTTGATGAGGGTGAAAGAGGAGACTGAAAAAACTGGCTTAAAACTCAGCATTCAAAAAATGAAGATCACGGTATCCAGTCCCATCACATCATGACGAATAGATGAGGGAAAAGTGGGAGCAGTGACACTTTATTTCTTGGGCTCCAAAATCACCATCAACGGTGACTGCAGCCATAAAATTAAAAGATACTCCTTGGAAGAAAAGTGAAGACAGCATATTAAACCCAGACATAGAAAACCTAGATAGCATATTAAAAAGTAGAGACATTACTTTGCTGACAAAGGTCCATGTAGTCAGAGCCATGATTTTTCCAGTAGTCATGTATGGATGTGACAGTTGGAGCATAAGGAAGGCCAAGCACCCAAGAATTGATGCTTTTGAACTGTGGTTTTGGAGAAGACCGTTGAGAGTCCCTTGGACAGCAAGGAGATCAAACCAGTTAATACTAAAGGAAATCAGTCCTGAATATTCATTGAAAGGACTAATGTTGAAACGGAAGCTCCAATACTTTGGCTACCTGATGTGAAGAGCTGGGTGGAAAAGACCCAGATGCAGGGAACGATTGAAGGCAAAGGACAAGAGGGCGGCAGAGGATGGGGTGGCTGGATGGCATCACTGACTCAATGGCCATGCATTTGCGCAGGCTCTGGGAGATGGTGAAGGACAGGGAGGCCTGGCGTGCTGCGGTCCATGGGGTCACAAGGAGTTGGACACGACAACTGAGCAACAACAACAAGAGTGACCTGGGTTTAAGGGCCAGGCAGGACGAGGCCACGTGCTGGCTGCTCGCGCTCCCTGCGCACCCTTGGGCAGTGACTTCGCCTCTCTGTTTAGCTTCATCTCTCCGAGCATGTGAAAGTTTATAAAACGCAAGTTCTTATTTTACTATTTAGTATGAAAAATAGAGCGGATACATGTTAGGTGTCTAGTACAATACTTAGTTCAGCAGACTCTCTGTGTAGCTGCTGTACTGAAAGACAACATCTCTTAGACTCAGTGAAGATTTCTTGGGCTTCTTCACTTTCTTGGCCATCAGCAGATGATATGACTTTCCTCTTGTCCTTTGATATATGAAGCTGCATTTCTTCCCATATGGAGGTTTGGTTGTAATTGGCTGCCTCTTGACTTAGGTACATTTAAAATTTGAGAAGCAAAAAGCTATTCGTGGGAAAGCCTTCCAGTCTCGGAAAATGTTTTCTTTGTAACCTTCATGATCAAGTCTTGTATTCCTCAGTTGGTAAATGCGACACATAGCTTGGCTTTGCTTTTTAGCCAGGTGTTTGCCAACGTACTTAGTCATCCAAAATGAGTGCTTATTTTTGGATTGACTCCAAGGACAGGATACTGAGTGCCTTTTGGGAACACTAGAAAAGGAATTTGGCAAATAGAGCCGATTTGGGAGGCTGATTAAAATACAGACCTCAGAAGAGTCCCTGGGACGGGCTCTGGAATTAAATTAAACATTACAAGTAGGGACAAAGAAAGGGAGAAAACCTGGACTTAGTAAACCAACTTCCTGTTGTTGTGTGTGTTTTTAATTTTCCAAAGTAGTATGCCTTGTTCATCTATTTTCACTAACAGAAGTGGTTATAGTGCTACTAAGAATTTAGTTTAAGCAGAAAAGCTTAAGGCAGCAAACTGTAAGTATTATTTTCAGAAATAAATGCCATATCTCTTTCAAGAACAGGATGTAATTGTTATAAAGGAAATAATCAGCTTACAGAAGTCACCTTGGCTACACAGAACTAAAGCAAAGAAGAGATTCTTAATACAGTGATTCTGAGAAGGGGGTGGTAGCTTGTACCATAGCTCTCTTGCAGAGTAAATGATGATAGTTGCCTCAGAAGTCTGTTGCTGTAGACTCACTCACTCCTGAACAGGTTGGGATGCTGCATTTCGGAAAGAGTATGTTTGATGTTGTCAATAGAGAGACTTAAGGCAGTGAAGATCTCTTAGGAGGTTATTTCGGGCATAAGGCAGTGACTTTGGAAATGTGGAAAGTGGGGCGTTAGTCTCAGTTGTGTCTTGCCCTTTGTGACCTGCTAGCCCTCCTCCAGACTCCTCTGTCTGTGGAATTCTCCAGGGAAGAATACCGGAGTGGGTAGCCATTCCCTTTTCCAGAGCATTTTCCTGATCCAGGATCAAATCTGGGTCTCCTGCATTGTAGGTGGATTTTTTACCATCTGAGCTGTCAGAGAATTCCTTGGAGATGGGGAGATGGGGATGAATTTGTAAGCTGGTTTAGAAGGTAGGCTCTCTGGGATTTGGTAACCCTCTGTTGACTCTTTCATCTCTCTAATCTCACCTAAACCAGCAGCACGTTACCGTTTTGTACATTTCCAATAATGTCTTCTAAAATCCCCCAGCCTTTGAAATCACTGACCTATTTGGTCCCCTTCCCTGGGGACTGGTACTGCAGTTGTTTGGCAAGCTTATTCATAGCCTCTGTGATTGAAGAGCTCCATTCAGAAGCAAATGGGAATAATTGATTTTTGTCCTCCAGAGACTGGAAAAATCAAAGACCACAGGAGGTTTTTTAAAAAGGAGGCCAAACCCAGAAATAAATTTACTCCAGAACCCCTTCTTAAAAGAATTCTCTTAAGTAAGAATCTTATAACTGGAAGCCCATCTCTCTGGAATACATCTGACTTCACTTAAAAAAGAAAAAGTGGTGTATGTATGGGTTTGTGTGTGTGTTGTTAAAGAAAAAGTTGTTCTTACACTTGTAAAACAGTATAAAGACTTTGAGACTACTGTAGTAGGAGTATTGCCTTAGGGGAGAGAGGCTCATCTTAAGATACAGCAAGGAGCATTTTTGGCAAAAAGGATGAATGAGTCAGTGGATGGAAAATTATTCAGAGGAGACATCAAGGGTAGAGGGATTCTTGCTAAACTGACCCAACAGGATTCTTGCTAAAGGCAGCTGAAGGACTTCTTAGGCATCAAAGAGGAGGGATGGGGAACTTCATCAGATATCAAAGGTGGGAGAACTCTTGATAAACTTACTTAACAGAATTCTTGCTAAAACTGGGCTGGGCAAATCAAAGATAGGATGGGAACCAAAATCAAGGCCTAGTTGAAAAGAATGTTCAGAGGAACCATAATAAAGTTTGGTCAAGGAGAGAGTCTTTATGTGTGTGTGTGTTATTACAAAAGTAGTTCAGGCCTCACCCCTAGAACCAGTCAGTCTTAACAGTTTGGTATATAGCCTTCCATATGTTAGTGTAGGGATAGAAAAATACACTGTTCTTACTGCAATGACATCATACTCTATATACTGTTATGCAGATGTGTTTCCCACTTTATATATCTTACAGGTTTTTTCACGTCAGCACATATACACTGGTCTCATTCTTTAGAATGTTTTGCTTCACTTTAGATATTGATGCCAAACTATATTTTAGATTCCGGTTTACAATTTTTTTTCACATGCATTATCCTGTTTATTCCATAAAATAGCTCTCTCAGGGTAGGGGTAGGACAAGTGACATCTCTGTTTTACATAAAGTTTATATGATCTTTAGCTGATCCAACATGTCAAGTCCAGGATTCACTTATATGGGTAAGTTGCTTGTATGAAAAAGAATTTAGACCTTTGACATTCAGCCTACAAATTAGGAACATTCAGAACACTGTTCCAGTTGTGGTAGGACCTAGAATCTGATAATAAATTTCATTTGAGGCATACTAATGTATACACTTTTGCATTATTAATTTCTAATTGAAATTTTTTGGTCATTTTAATTTCCTCAAAACAACATAATCATCTTAAATATTTTAAGATTAAATGAATTCAGTCAGCTTGTAGCTCTCATTATAATGATGCTTTCAATAATTACCTCTAAGTAACAAGGTTTGTCAGCTAATTGGATTTCTGGAAATGTTAATGGGAGTCTTTTGGTTAACTACGTCTAATCATTTCCCCTTGGGATCTAGTTCCTATCTAGGATATAGTGCCTCTCTCAAGACTCTTTATTGGTTTCCTATACCCCTAGAGAGAAAAAAAAGAGTAAGGCAGAATGAATGAGGATTGGGCAATGTAAAGCTGGGAGGAAATGAAAGTGTATGAACTGTGGAGAGTTTGTCTTGCTCAGGAATGAGAAAAATAGCCAAGAGAGTGGTTTTCAAGAAGTTGTATATAGCACAGTGTTAAGATTTTAGGGTTAAACCCAGTGTCACCCATTCCAGATCTGGGACAGTGGGTAAATTATTCACCCCATACTGCCAGTTTCCTCGAGTTCATTTCTATGGTTCTGATAGGAAGTAAATAGTAAGTTATTTAATTCACTGAAAGTATACTTGACTCATAGTAAACATTTTATACTGCCTGTTACTTTCAGGCCTTTCAGACTCAAAATGTCAAGAAAGGGGTCTCAAAATCTGGATGGAGTAAAGTGACCATATAATTTATTTTCCAGGCCAGGATGCTGTTAATAGTTACGTTGGGACAACAGATACAAGCCAGGATTTATGACTTCCCTGAGTTGGAGAAATCTTTGCTCCCAAAAGTGACGGACAAAGGCGTCCTGCCTTCCTGCCCAGCTCAATTCAGCCTGTAGACTTTGACAAGCCAAGGAACAAACCATTCTTGAAAGTTTTTCTGTACACACACACACACACNCCACCCACACCCACACCTGCCCACACCTCCACCCGCTCACACCCACCCACACCTCTACCTGCCCACTCATCCACACCTGCCCACACCCACTCAAATCCACCCATACACACTCTTACCTGCCCACACTCGTGCACACCTGCCCACACTTGCTCACAGTTGCCCACACTCACACCTGTCCAGACCTGGTCACAGCTGCCAATACCCACACCAGCCCACACCCACTCACATCCGCCCACACCTGCTCACAGCTGCCCACACCCGTTTACAGCTGCGCACACCCACATCCACGCACACCCGCTTACAGCTGCCCACACCTACACCCGCGCACACATGCTCACTGCTGCCCATACCCACACCCACCCACACCTACTCACATCTGCCCACACCTGCTCACAGCTGCCCACACCCACTCATAGCTGCCCACACCCACACCCACCCACAGCCACTTACATCTGCCCACACCCACTCACACCTGCCCACACCTGCTCACACCTGCCCATACCCACACCCACCCACACCCACTCACAACTGCCCACACCCATACCCACTCACACCTGCTCACTGCTGCCCATACCCACACCTGCCNAAAAAAGCTATAATTTCTAAAGGAATATCAAAAGATGGGATGGAAAATACAGTTATTTATTATTTTAATTTTTCAATCACTTATTTAGGTACCACATGATCTGGCAATAGTGTGGCCTTACTAGTTCTCACCCATAGCTAATGCTACGGAACATTCATTTCAGCATTACTCTTCCCTTCTTAACTACACGGAGCCTCGGGGTCCTCCTCATCATTGAATTCTGGGCAGATATTACAAATGAATCAGAATTAATAAATATACACATATACTCACACACATACTCTAACACCGCATGCCTCATTCAGAAAGAAATGTGGCTCAAAACCACATTTAAGCTAGAAGTACCTATTTTCTCATGATATAATATTGAGGAAGAGATGAATGAAAAACAGAGAAAACCATACAAATTTGCATATGCACATATTCATACACACAGACACAATTTTCCTAGCAAGGTCTCTATAGACAACAAAATACTTAAAGATTGGGGGGTGGGGGAGGCAATTCTTCCATTAATTTGAACCAATGAATGAAATCCTAGGACAGATAATGACTAAAGTGGAAGTGTTAATTGCTCAGTCATGTCCAACTCTTTTTGACCCCATGGACTAGCCTGCCAGGCTCCCCTGTCCCTGGGATTTTTCCAGGCAAGACTAATAGAGTGGATTGCCATTTCCTCCTTCAGGGGATCTTCCTGACCCAGGGATCAAACCCAGGTCTCCTGCATTGCAGGTGAGTTATTTACTATCTGAGTTACTGGGTGAAGTCAAAGTCGCTTAGTTGTGTCTGTCTCTTTGTGACCCCATGGACTATACAGTCCATGGAATTCTCCAGGCCAGAATACTGGAGTGGCTAGCCTTTCCCTTCCCAGGAGATTTTCCCAACCCAATGACTGAAACCAGATCTCCCACATTGCAGGCAGATTCTTTATCAGCTGAGTCACAAGGGAAGTCCAAGAATACTGGAGTGGGTAGCCTATCCCTTCTCCAATGGATCTTTCTGACCCACGAATAGAACTGGGATCTCCTGCATTGCAGGCAGATTCTTTACCAACTGAGCTATCAGGGAAGCCCCATTAAAGACTAAGTCCTCCAGCAAATGATGAGTAAACAAGAAACAAAATCCCCCACCATCATTTCCCAATAAGACCTCCATTAGCAACAAATGCACTTAAACTTCCAGGTGGCTTCAAGAAGCGAGCAGCTGGACAAGGACTTACAGCCCAAAAGAGAAAGGTGAGTGGAGAAAAAAAGTGAGAGAAAGCTTCAGCATTTGTCTGGAGAAGAGGAGACTCTGAGGAACTTAATAATAGCTTTCAAGTGTCTGTCTGAAGAGTTATTCTACAGGGAATGCTGACCAGCTGTTCTCCATCTTTATTCAGGGCAGAACAAAAGGAGATACACTGAACTACAGGATGAAGGATTTAATTTAGACATAGAGAGAGTGGCTTGATAATAAGTGTTATTAGATGTTGGAATCAGTGTCTGAGGCAGCCCTGTCCTTCACAGAGCTTGCAGACAGAAAAATTCATGCACAGGCCATGGAGCCCAGCTGTGGTGGGCAGTGTTTGATGGTGGTAAGTACAGGTTTATTGAGCTCCCCTGTCCCCTTCCAGTCCCAGGACCTAAGACGACACTCCATCCACCCAAGTCTACCAGGTCAGTTAGAACCACTCCCAAGAACAAAGAGAAAGTGGGCTACTCCCCAGCATGCAGACTTTCAACCATGTTTAACAAGGTGCCAGGAAAAACAAGCAGCCTGAGCGTGGACTCCCAAGCCTCCTGCCTTGTTAAATGCAGTTTATGACTGTCACAAAAGTGCTCTGTCTTAATTTGCTTCTTTCCTATAAATGAAATGGGGTACATTTAGTATTCCTACGGGGCTGCTACACTGGCCAAGTTCACGCTGCCTATGGTTTTTAAAAATGCCAAGCAGGGGTACCCAATTGAAAATCTTGAGATAGAGAGAGTGCGGAGCCATAGGCCCTGGTAACTGACATGTTCTAGAATTACTGGAATATTATCCAATCCTTTGTTTTCTTCCTCCATTTCTGTTTCTCTCATTGCCTTTCTGGTAAAAATAGATGTGCAAGGATAGATAGCCCTGCATTAACTGAGAATGTAATCTGCAAGTTTGTATTACTTTTTGCACTATCTTTTCCCATGTAGTCCAAATTGGGGCAGTTTTATAATGCTGTTTAAAAATAAGAACCTATAGGGTCCTATAAGGATGCATGTTTGCGCACTCAGTCATATCCAACTTTTTGTGACCTCATGGACTGTAACCTGCCATGCTCCTCTGTCCATGGGATTTCCCAGGTAAGAATACTGGAGTGGGTTGCCATTTCCTCCTCTGGAGGATCTTCCTGACCCAGGAATTGAACCCACGTCTCCTTAGCCTCCTGCATTGGCAAACAGATATATTCTTTACCACTGAGCCACCTGGGAAGACTAGTATTTCTTAATAGCATACCTTGTACTTATGAAAGCTTGCTATATGTTTGTTAAATGAATGACTAGGGATTCTATTTTTCTCACTCCCACACAACCCATATTAAAGGTCTCCTAATGGAAAAGCACTTCCAACAACTTTGCTTTCCTTGTAAAATGAGTCATCAATCCTCTCAATATCTGAGTTGTTCTCTTATCAGTGAAGAATCAGGTGTCCTCGAAGGTAGAGAGAACATCCTGCATGTGCTGTGCAGTGCTGGACAAGTCCTTACTTCCCTCAATACTCATGAGGGAGTTCCTCTGTAGGACAGTTGTAGAGTGTAGTACAGTTCCTCTGTAGTCAGAAACTGGGCCCCCTCTTCTCCATATTCCCAAAACTGTTTTACACAATACTTTGAGCAGAGATATTCCACTAGTATCTCTGTAACAAAAATAAATGAAAAACACAGAACACAAGAAATTAAACATTGTGCTTAAAGACATGTGATCTGGAACAAGAGTGCCCTGATTCAAATCCCAGCTCTGCCATTTACTGAATGTGTGACCTTAGGCAAAATATTTGTAATCTTTTTGTGCCTCATTTATTAAATGCAGATATGATAGTACCTGCCTCATCAAGTTATTATGAGGATTAACTATGTTATATCTATAAAGCACTTGGAACAGTAGCTGATAGGTTATACACCAAATATACTACATAAATAAAAAGATGTTGGGGCTCATGAATACACTTCCTAGTTTAACAGCTGGTTAAAGTGTTTGGCAGCTCTACTTGGGGTCACCAGTTGTCCTTTCCGTAAACCACCAGAAAGACAATGCACATGGTGATGGTGAGCTTCAAGTAGGGTCATAAACACTCAAAATGCTTTGAAAGTTCCTACTAGAAGCAAGGACAAAAAGGGGAACAATGACTTGGTTGAGCAAAATTGAAAAGATGAACCCAAATGATCAACTTTGCCATTACTGAATGTCTACAGACCTATTTGAAATTAGAGCCAGCATCTTCCATTTCCCCAGTGAGAGGAAACTGCTACTGCTATTGATCAGCACTGGTTTTAGAGGGACATGTAAAAAGCAGATCCAAAAGTAACGTTAACAGGAACCAGAGCATCAGCCCTGGTTGAGATACGCATTGCTGCATGACAGATTAATGGCACAGGCACTTCCATTGACTCCTTCTGTGCAGACATGGTCCTCTCTCTCACTGAACTTAAACTTCTCCTTGTGCAGATTATCTCTGCATGCATCCCCTTCATATCAACTAGAGTTGGATCAGACAGGGAATAAAACAAAGGGCTTAAAACTTTGCTTCTAGATCCAAGCAGTAACATGATAGCCCTTCGGAGATACCAAATTCAAACAGATCCATTTCCAAGGAACAATAACCATGTGGACTTTTGGAAGGTAGGAAATTCTTCCCCATCCTGAATTATTGCCTGCCAATTAAGGACTATTTATCTTCAGTAGGAAATACTTATATTCTTAAAGATACTGTGTCCAAATGTGTTCATTCAATCTATGTTGTAGTCCTATTAAGTGTTAGACATGGTGCTAGGTTTCTATAGAGTTCAGAAGTACAGCATATAATTCTAGCTCTCTGAAAACTTACAAGCAAGTTTGGAAAGTATTATTTTTACATTTAAAAATCAGAAAATAATTCAAAATATTATGGTAATAAAATGGCCTGGCAATAAGTACTAGTATTGTAATAAAATGCTTTATTCTATAGTTCAGATAGGAAGAAACTTTTATTTTTTTTTACTTTATTTTACTTTACAATACTCTATTGGCTTTGCCATACTGGAGTTTTATGTAGACCAGAACAGTAAGTAAACATACATTAATCAGCAGGCATAACGTGGCTCTTATACAATGGCTGATGTGTGGATTGGAAAGGGTGGAAAGCAAAAGGGAAATGCTCAAAGATGGAAGTGATGCCACTGTCCAGGAGAGGACAGATCTGATCATTCCACCAAAGAACAAGCAATTCTGAGATCTTCTCATCACAAAATTTCTGCCAACCCCAAAGTGTCCAAGGACTTAGAGAGCCCAAGAGAACACATTCAAACAGGAGGGTACATTCTCCAAGGTTACAGAAAACATCTACTGACCACAAATGTACATGCCAAAGGCTTCTCAGGAATGGAAGCACAAAGAAAGGGTCAGCCAACCAGCCTTGGTTGTACAAACTCTCTCAACTCTTTTAAAGTATTGCTTCAAGAGGAAAGGTTAAATGAGGTTTGAGTGCAGTGTAATAAACCTTCACTGTTCATAAAGCTCTGTGTGATAAATGTATGTATGGTTACTGTATAAAAATATTGGGATCAGAAGCCAAAGATCTCTGAGGTTAAGGTTATTTTGCATGGATAGGTGAAGGAGCCCAAATCATCAAATCTCAAGAAAATGGCAGCTTGTCAGTCAAAGACACAATCTGCTCCAGCTCACCACAGAAGCCCTTTCCCAAACTCCACTCAGCCCGACGTTATAAACACTCTAGCCGTGATATACAGCACACTATGGCATGTAATTTGTTTGGTTCCAAGAGACTAAGACAAAGGTTTGGAAGGTTCACTGCATTGGAAAAGAGATATGCCTGGCTGCAGGTTTTCACATTTGTTAAAAAAAAAAAAAATTCCCTATTCCTCAATAACAGGGCATCAAAGGAGAGGCAGGGATTGGTAGCCATGGAATAGCTAAGAAGGAAATATCTCAACTCCTGCAATGCATGCCAAGGTCTGCAAGCAAACAAGAAGGACCTTTGACAAAGTCCTATAAAGAAAGGCACGACTCTGCTTATGAGTAACTTTGGCCTATGGCATAATTTGTGCCATATGTTTCCAAACAGTAAAACTGACTCCTGCAGCAAAGAGAGCTGTGTGAAAATATCACGGGACTCATCATTCAGCACAACGGAGAACCCATTTTCACTTCTGATCCAACCTAGGACTTGTCCTTCTCAGTAAAAAACAGAACAAACAACAATAGAAGAAAACTTGGATTACATAAAGCCTCTCCTTTGTACTATGGGAGCCGGACACAGGAAGGGGGTGAGAGAAACCAAAAGCTGTGCATACAAGAGTAAAGGTAAAGAAAGTCCCCGTAAGTAACTGACTGCATACAATTTGAAGAACCTGTTTAATAAAAGCAGAGTCTTCTTTAGAAATCTCTGGGTACAAACTTCTATTTGCAGTCTAAATTTGAGCCATTACTGTGTCAGAGATGAAGAATTCCTTGCAGTTAGCAATGACTCTTACCAAGAAGTGGAAAATCAGCTTCCATTTTTGAGCAGGTATCATGAACCGGACATTCTATTTTCACTTAGTCCTTACAACAGCCTTATGAGTATATCATGTTAATATTCAACTGGAGAAACAAGGAGAGAAGTAACATATTGCCCAAGTTTAGACAGTGAGCATCAGTGAGATTCCAGAGAAATCTATGTGTCTTCAAAGCCCATGTTCCTATCATACTTTCTGTAGCTTTGGCAGAGTGTTCATACTGGCAGCTATAATCAAAACCTCCACTCTGGCATGTAATACAGAACATTTAGCAGGACCTGAGTGATAAAATAGGAGAAATCTAAACCATAGTAAAAAGACAGAAAAGCCCTTAGCTTAAGTTGGCTATAATTTTCATTAAACCCTTGGAGATAGATTTGACAATAAATATCATAACCCTGAATATGGTTTATAGTTTGCTGTATGGATGTATTCTTACATTACTACATGGTAAACCAAATATAGTTCAGGGTTTCCACATGCATTCCCAATCTTTCCTTTTATTGTCTTTATAAAGTCCTCCAAACATCTTAGATATTGTTACAGAGAGACATCTATAAAAGTAGCCTCCAACTGTTTAAAATCAAGATGCAAGGACTTGAAGGGAGATGGTCAGGTGAACACTCTAGTTTACAGCTTGTTTCACACATTTGAGCTTGTTTCTTGCTTAGTGGAGTTGAGCACAAAATACTCAATTTTTTCCTACCTACTACAAGTTCATGAAGCAATTCTCCTGTTATCTTTGAAAAGTTTTACCTTTTATATTTAAATCCACAATACACCTGGAATTGATTTGTGTATATAGTGTGTTGTAGGAATCAAGATTCCTTTTTCCCCCTCCATATGGATATCCAAATACCATTATTGAAATGACAATGATTTTCCCCATTGTGTTGAAGTAGAACCTGTGTTTTATAGTAAGAATAACTTTTAATATCTGATAATGTAAATCTTCCAACTGCATTATTATCTTGGCTATGCTTCCTATGTATATTTCCCCAGAAATTTAGAATCAGCTTATCAATTTCCATGAACAAATCTGTTGAGACTTTTTATTGGAATGGCACTAAATCCATAGGTTAATTTGGGGAAAATTGACATCTTTACAATGCTGAGTCTGTTAATCCAAGAACGTGACATGTTTTATTTAATTTCTCAATAATATTTTAGAGTGTTCTTCATGGGAGTCTTGCAAATCTTTCATAAGACTTATTGCTAAATAATTTATCATTTGATGCTATCTTAAGTGGCATCACTCTTTACATTTTAATTTGTAATAGTTTGTTACTATTTGCTTGGAATTTGACAATTAAGGGTCTTTAAAAATTCCATGCAAGAAAATCTTAACCTCAGAGATGATTGACATCTGACTCTCACAATTTTGTATGGTAACTGTAGATACAATTGCCAACATCTGTTGGATCATAGAAAAAGCAAAAGAATTCCAGAAAAACATCCACTTCTTCATTGGCTACACTAATGCCTTTATTGTGGATCATAACAAACTGTGGAAAGTTCTTAAAGACATGGAAATATTAGACCACTTTACTTGCCTCCTGAGAAATCTGTATGTGGGTCAAGAAGTAACAGTTAGAACCGGTCTTGGAATGAGGANTGGACTGCAGCCTACCAGGCTCCTCCGTCCATGGGATTTTCCAGGCAAGAGTACTGGAGTAGGGTGCCACTGTTAGGTTGAGATAATTTTTAAGGATAAACGGTTGGGAAGATTTTTCTCTTTCTTGCCAATGGTTGGATATACCTAACTCTCCAAAGGTCTTCTTTCATTCAACAAATATGTTTTGAGAACTTATTTTATGCCAGGGCCAAAACAAACGGGCTCTTTACTTTCTTGAGGGGTTTTCTAGTAAGAAGTCAGTGATCCGGTGTGTGTATATGCACCAGTTAGTGATGAGAGCTATGAAAAAATGAAGTGACACTAAGTACATGGTGATATGGATTATATAGGTGGGTGGTCAGGACAAACCTCCCCCGTAGTAGATGAGATCAGATGATGAGAAGCAATATATGCAAAAAATCTGGCCAGAAAAGCCTCTGGACACACATACCCCCACCTCCAGAACAGAGATATGTATTACATTCATAAATTCCCCAGTGTCCTTATGTCATTGAATTATATCTTTTAAGACTATGTTTTATAAAGAAATAAGGATTTTTATCTTGATTAGCATTTCTGCCTGCTTGAAGAGGATCCAGAACCACACAGCAGCCTTGAGATGCTGAGATAGGGGCATTAAAGACTAGGATCTAAGCACCAATCTCAAAGTTCATGAGATTCCATTTTTGAGCCTTTTAGAGTAGATTACAAATAGACTAATCACCATCCCTTCCTCTAACCCCTAAAGACACATTCTCTGACCCGCTTTTCTGCTTTATTCTTATTCTCCTGAGGATTTATGGCTCAGATACTGTTGGTTATTTTGAGTCATCTCCACTAGAATATAAGCTCCCTAAGGGCAAGAGTTTTTGTCTCCCTTGTTCACTGCTAGTATAACAGCTATGCATAGTAAAAGTTCAACAACTATTATTTGAGTGACTATTAAATACTTGAACTCCAAGGGTCTAATTGTGTGCCCTGAATTGTGTCCTAATTGTAAGTTTCATAGTTATCTCTCTCTAATCATATTATAAGCAATTCTAGAGCTGAAATTATGCTATGCTTCGTGGCAAGTTTGTGTTCCCCCATTATGCCTAAATCAGTACTGGGTATACTCAGGTTCTCAAAAATTAGTAATTGTTCAAATGATTGCTTTACAAGGCTACACTGCTTAAGACAGGGCAATAGTGAAAATGATATATTAACCTGAGGGTTTATAGTCCTTACAAATCTGTAATAGCTATTAAAACATGCTCATGAGTTAGAGAAAAAATCATTTAATATTTGCAATCAATGCACAGAAAAGAAATTCTCAAACAGGAAATTTATTTAGGCTTTTGATTAAAAAAAAAAAGTACTCCATTCATAATCCAAATACTACTGTTACTTAGTTCAGTTTAGTTGCTCAGTCGTGTCTGACTCTTTGTGACTCCATGGACTGCAGCACACCAGGCTTCTCTGTCCATCACCAAGTCCTGGAGTTTACTCAAACTCATATCCATCATGTCGGTGATATCACCCAACCATCTTATCCTCTGTCATCCTCTTCTCCTCCTGCCTTCAATCTTTCCCAGCATCAGGGTCTTTTCTAATGAGTCAGTTCTTCACATCAGGTGACCAAAGTATTGGAGTTTCAACTTCAGTTTCAGTTCTTCCAATGAATATTCAGGACTGATTTTCTTTAGGATGGACTGGCTGGATCTCCTTGCAGTCCAAGGGACTCTCAAGAATATTCTCTAACACCACAGTTCAAAAGCATCAATTCTCCGGCACTCAGCTTTCTTTATAGTCCAACACTCACATCCATACATGACTACTTGAAAACCATAGCTCTGACTAGATGGACCTTTGTTGGCAGATTAATGGCTCTGCTTTTTAATATGCTGTCTAGGTTGGTCATAGCTTTTCTTCCAAGGAGTAGGTGTCTTTTAATTTCATGGCTGCAATCACCATCTGCAGTGATTTTGGAGCCCAAGAAAATAAAATCTGTCACTGTTTCAATTGTTTTGCCATCTATTTGCCATGAAGTGATGGGACTGGATGCCATGATCTTAGTTTTATGAATATCGAGTTTTAAGCCAACTTTTTCACTCTCCTCTCTCACTTTCATCAAGAGGCTCTTTAGTTCTTCTTTGCTTTCTGCCATAAGGGTGGTATCAACTGTGTATCTGAGGTTATTGATATTTCTCCCAGAAATCTTGATTCCAGGTTGTGCTTCATCCAGCCCAGAATTTTGCATGATGTACTCTGCATATAAGTTAAATAAGGTGACAATATACTGCCTTGCATACTCCTTTCCCAATTTGGAACCAGTCTGTTGTTTCATGTCCAGTTCTAACTGTTGCTTCTGTAATTACAGTAATACTGTTATTACTACAAATTGATATTCACATGTACAGAGTTTGTACTGTCCAAATAGGTTTTGAGGGTGTCATGGTTTAAAATAGGTGGCAGTAGATGAAATATAAAAAAATATGGGGGCTTCCCTAGTGGTCCAGTTGTTAAGACTCCACATTCTCAAGCAAGGGTCCCAGGTGGAATTCCTGATCAGGGAACTAGATCCCACACACCACAACTATAGACCCCATGTGCCACAACTAAGACTCAGTATGGCCAAATAAATATATGTTATACAAATTTATATAAATAAATATATGTTAAAAAAAAAGAAAATATGAACGACTAAATCTAAGAGGAAAATTAACTACTTCTGAACAGTGAAGATTTGCCTTACATATCAACTCGCTGCTTAATCTTATTTGCTTAATGTCTACGTGGACGAAGGAAGTGCAGATAAGTTTGGTAGAACAGATGAAGAGAAGAAAAAGGGCCCATGCCAATAGTTTCCAAATGAGGTTGCATAAACCACTTAACATCATAATTACCAAGGGATGTTTGTTTGAAATCCAGTTTCCCATGCCCCACCCCAGACCCACTGACTCAGGATCTGCTGGGGTGCATCTTAAGGCACAATGAAGCTTGATACTCAGGTGTTCTAGGAGAAGGAGAAGGCAGGATCTGTCATCATCCCTAGATTACCACTGTTGGGAGCATAGCAGTCAAGGAGCTGCCATGCCTCAGGTAACTGAAGTAAAACTAAGTGTAGAATTGAGGCATCATCCAAAAGTGGGTATGCAATATAGATGTTTTCGAACTGTGGCGCTGGAGAAGACTCTTGAGAGTCCCTTGGACTACAAGATGATCCAACTGGTCAATCCTAAAGGAAATCAACCCTGAATATTCATTGGAAGGACCGATGCTGAGGTTGAAGCTCCAATACTTTGACTACCTGATGTTAAGAGCCAACTTGCTGGAAAAGACCCTGATGCTGGGAAAGATTGAAGGCAGGAGGAGAAGGGGACGAAGGAGGATGAGATGGCTTGTTGTCATTACCGACTCAATGGATACGGGTTTGGGCAAACTCTGGGAGATGGTGAAGGACAGGAAAGCTTGATGTGATACAGACCATGGGGTCACAAAGAGTTGGACATGGCTAAGAGACTGAACAACAATATGGATGAGCTGGCTCAAACCACACTACAACTTAAACACAGGATCTAAGTACTGGCCACCAAAGAATATAATAATTTAATCACTGAAGTGACATTACTAATCTCAGCAGCAAAGGACCTGGTTGTGCAAGACATGGCCAATAGGACACATTTTACGATTTGTGGGCCATAAGGAAATGGCAACCCACCCCAGTATTCTTGCCTGGAGAATCCCAGGGATGGGGGAGCCTGATGGGCTGCCATCTATGGGGTCGCACCGAGTCGGACACGACTGAAGCGACTTAGTAGTAGTATGGCCTCTATTGCAACTGAGCATCTCCCTTTCCTGTTGTAGCATGAAAGCAGCCATGGATGATAGATAAACAAAGCAGCCTGTGTTCAATAAAACTTTATTTAACAGGTAGGATCATCCTGGAATCTATAGTTTGCCAACCCTGGTGTCCTTTCTCTTAGGAAAAGAAAAGTGCAACCACTCTTGTCCTTTTTCAACAGTTGTGTTCTTCTGTGGATGTGTGTGTGTGTGTGTTTGCTTTATGTATTCTCTCAATTAAGCAACTAAATAATATATTTATATATAAATGTATATCAAAATCACATAAATAATGATTATGAGTTTGTGTTTTTCCTTGTATTTTCTAAACTTTAAACAAGCACTTATTTTTCATTTTCCATTTGCAATTCTTTGCTAATCAGGAAAAATATATATATATTTTAAAAATAAAGAAGAAAACCAGTTAGTTCATATGTTCCCTGAACCCCAGCAGAAAAGCTCTGCTGGGAGTCTATAATACCTTTTGTGTTGAAAACAATCCAGCCCCCATCACACTTGCAGATAACTACAAACTCACGCGAATTCTGCTCATTGGTGCAAGCTAAAGAGGAGCAGAAAGGACCAGGGGTAATTCAGCAGCTAACTGCACAAGCTTTACCCAATGATCCTAATTTCCATGATTTTAATAATAATGAGTGAAACCCAAAGTGTTAAGTTGCACTTTCTACCTCAGCCAAAGAGTGATAATTGTGCAGAGAATAATTTTATGGGTGAAATGTGCCCTGTATTGTAAAAGATTAGAATACAGTGCTCTAATACACAATGTCTTAGCAGGTGCAGGCACTTACCTGAGCAATTAAAATCTTCTTAATATACAAATCACAGCCAATGAGACTGCTGGCAGGACCGAATAGATCTTTCAGGACACAATGTGTTTGTTTCAAACAGGTTTTTTCCCCACCCTGGCTTTATTTATTTATTTTTACTAGGAGCCATTTGTAGATCTTTTATTTGAAAAAGAAAATTGACCAAACATAGACAATGTGCTCCAAATATACCCAAGCACATTCATTCTCTTACAAATCCATTCAGACCAGAAAAAAGCTATTAAATACTTACTGTGTATGAGGTACTGTGCTGGGTGCCAAACAGGCTATTTTGGGACCAGTTATCATCATCTTTACTACAACAGAGAGAAGCACTTCTAGATGCTGGCTGCAAGTTATCAGGCTTGTGGAAACTGGTCATTTTTAGTAGTTGGCAGGTTATTGGCATTCTATCCAACGGGTTAAATTGGTGGTCTTAGGATCATGGGCCCAAGATGTGGGACTACCGTAACAGAGAGACAACCCTCTGAAATTAATAGTGCAAGAACTGTTAACTAAGAAGCAATTAATACAGGCACTGGTTCATCTTCTCTCTCATCTCTTCAGCACATTCCAAGCTGGCTTTTGCCTCTCTCATTCATACAGACTACTCTTAAAAGGTCACCGATGACTTCCATGTTACCAAACCCAGTGGTCAACTCTTGGCAGAATTTGACAGGAAATCATTTGTTCTGCCTCAATATCCATTATCCCTTGACATTCAAAATACTACATATCTTACTGTTTGTTTCTTCCAAGTCAATGTGACTGACTGGTTTCCTTCCTGACCTCTGCTAAGTGCCCCAGGGTTTAGTCTCGGTTCCACTTTTCATTCCTAGAGCTTTAAATTTGAATTATATGCTGCTGATTCCCCAATTTATATCTTCAGCCCAGACTTGTCTCCCAAAGTCCAGACTCATATATCTAAGAGTTTATTGACATCTCCATCTGGATGTCAAAGAGCTGTCTCAAGTATAAAATATCCCAAGCTGATCTTACTCAACAAAATTTGCACCGTCCACAGTCTCTTCCATCTCAATTTACTGTAGTTTCATCATTTCAGTGGCTCAGGAAGAAAACTTGGGAGTCATCCTTGACCTTCCCTTTCTCTTATGCCACGCGCTCAATCCATCAGAAAATCCTGTTGGCTCTACTTCCAAAATGTATGCGGATCAAATTCCTCATGACCACCCCCACTGCCATATCAATGTGTAAACCCCTATCAGCTCTCAACTGGACAGCTGCCATGGCCTCTGGCAATAATCCTGGAAATCAAGGGAGTATGATAAGTATCTCATCTCTGGTTGATTTTGATAGTGTAGAAATCAGTTCTCTCTCCCCCAAAAGGTTTTAGAAAACATGTTAACCACAGTTGAGTTTTGATAGGCAGAAAAAATAAAAATGAATAGTTTGGCCTCTTAAAACACAAGAAGATTTACAGTAAGTGTTTAAAACTCGCTTAAGTGACACTTCATCAATGCCACAATAAGTCATTCTTTATATCACAGACATGCTGTTGGGACTCATTTGTTAATTTTTAAAAGAGAGAGCAAAAAATAAGTGGAAGGTTATCCAGATTTCATGAATCAGCCTGTATGCATGTCTGGGGGAAAATCTGTTTGGTTTAAAAATATTATTGGCAAGGGAAGGATGACCACAAATATGTTCTTTCTCCCGGAGCAATTCTGGCTTCTGCACATCGACACGATGACCACCACTATGGGTGGGCACAAAAACCTTCTGCTGTGAATATCAGGGCTTCTGGTTGTGTGAAGACACTGCCTGAGCCTGGATAGGAGATCATGGGTGGCTTCGGTGCTCTCCAGACCATTTCTCCGGTGGTAAGAATACCATGATCATCATGACATCAAGGGTCAACACGTGTTCATCAAAATGCTTTTCACGTTTGGAAATGGATGTTTATCCAATTTGGATAGGCAGTACCTATCCTTTAAGGTAAGACCCAGGGCTTGGCCATTTAATAAGCAAACTCAGCCATTTTGATGCAGGTTGTCTGTAAACTACATATTTAAAAACTGATGTGGGTGAACAAGCATAGCACTGAGTATCAGCAGTCCAGAGCTCAAGGTTAACCATGGTCACCAATTCACTGACTAACCCTGGCTAAGCTTTTTTTTTTTTTTAACCATTCTGAGCATTTATTTTTTTATCTATAAGAAGGAATAATGAGATCTTAGCATACATTGCTTTCTTGTTAGGCAGTCCCGCTGAAATAACATGAAAATGCTTTGAAAACCCAAAGGACCATACCAGTCTAAATAACTGTCATTATTTTTTTTTAATGTGTTGCCTTGTTTTCATTGTTTCCAGTCAGATTTCTGGTAATTTTTTGTTCTTGTTGTTGTTATGGGCCAGTTTTATATCCATGACCTTACTGAAGCTTTTGTAGAGTGAAAAAATGCATCCTTATAAACACAGGAATCACTCCAGAGTTAGAGGCAAGTTTCACTTTATATATTTCACAAGAAAGAAGTGGGGAAATTGACATTTTCCCCACTTTATCAAAAGTACGTGATGAGCCTTGTTATCACATACAAAGTAATTAAAACCAAGAAGAATAGATGTGACAAAAAAATATCCATCACATAGCAAGTTAGATGATTTTGGTGAAGTGTAATACTGTACATCAACTTCTGTAGGAAAAGTCTCACCAATTATAAATCAACCCCACAGTGCAGAGATTAAAATGCAACTGCTTCTCCTTGGGTTGTGAGAGAGAGAAGCTGGCGTGGAGATTTCTCCCGCTTTATCAGATGGAAGTATAGCTGGAGGTGAGCAAGGCATTGGTGCCACTCCCCATATATGTGGCCCACCTCTGTGTTCTCCTGCAGCCACGGTGGATATTCTCAAGGACCTACTTCTCTCTGCTGTTCTGACTGAGGGTTCTCTCTGGTCTAGGGGAACTTGGTCAGACCTTATGCAGAGCAGCCGCAAATCCAGTCAAAGGGAAATGAGAGACAGAGGGTGAATGCCCCAAAATTCCCCATAGCTAGGTGATAATTCTAGATGAACCAACTTTTAGAGGAGCCCCAGAAAGATGGAGCCCAAATTCCCTGCAGTGGCAACCTGCTCATTACTACATTTTTTTTAATGACTCCCTTAACTTTGTCTGACTCTACCTATAATCTCATATTTGCTTCCTGTTTAGTTCAGTTGCTCAGTCGTGTCCGACTCTTTGTGACCCCATGAATCACAGCATGCCAGGCCTCCCTGTCCATCACCAACTCCCAGAGTCCACCCAAACTCATGTCCATCAAGTCGGTGATGCCATCCAGCCATCTCATCCTCTGTCATCCCCTTCTTCTCCTGCCCCCAATCCCTCCCAGCATCAGGGACTTTTCCAATGAGTCAACTCTTCGCATGAGGTGGCCAAAGTATTGGAGTTTCAGCTTCAGTATCAGTCCTTACAATGAATACTCAGGACTGATCTCCTCTAGGATGGGTCGGCTGAATCTCCTNGAAGACTCTTGAGAGTCCCTTGGACTGCAAGAAGATCCAACCAGTCCATCCTAAAGGAGATCAGTCCTGCGTGTTCATTGGAAGGACTTATGCTGAAGCTGAAACTCCAAATTATCAGGGTGCAAATTATCAGTGTGATCTTGGGTGTTAATGATGACTACTCATTACCTACATTATTAGGAAGATATTTATCATGAGGTAGAGTATTGATCCAGATGTGAGCAAAGATTACAAACTTTTAAATGTATAAGCTCAAATAAAAAATGGAAATGTATCACTCACTCATAGCTACTTTGAAATTTGTATTACATTTCCTATGTTAACAAACATGAAAGATAAATTCATATAACTCAAACTAGAAGTCACCTTCATGTCATTTTAATTCAGTGTTCTCACACTACACACGAAGGAAACAGTGTCCCAAATAAGAAGAGTGACTTGTTCAAGCTCACATAATAAGTCACAGACAGTTGTGCCTTCATTTACTCAACATACATTTATTTAGCATATCCTATATATGAGGCACTGAAGTAAAACCTGGAAACAGAGAAACTGCATATACCTGGTCTCTAATTTCAGAGAGCTGACGGAATTAGGAACCACAGACTGTGTAATGATTTGTGATAAATGCGCTAATAGAAATAGATATTAACAATGAAGGTTGACAGACAAAGGAATACTTAAACTGAGATTGAAAGATAAAATGGAAGTAAGCATATGAAGAGATGGAAAAAAGGGCTTACCACTAGGTATTTGGCCAAGGATAGCACGTGTGTGAGAATTCAGAGGTGAGAGGTAAGACGGTGCGCTGAAAGAATGAAACAGGAGATGCATACTGGAGCAAGGGCTGTGAAGCAAGAGGAGACGGGGTAGTTGCAGAGGCCGTGTCGTGAAAGGCCTGCCAGTGGAGGCAACAACTTTGAACTTCCTCCTTAGGGCATTCTGAAGTCACTAACAGGGCAGTGAGCTAATCAAATTTATAATTTATAAGTTCATTCTGGCTACCCCTTGAAGAAGAAAAAGGCAAGACTAGAGAAAGGGAGACCACTTAAAACTACAACAAGTGAGAGATGGAAAATGTGGACACTGAAGTGGGGATATTGAACAAATATGACAGACCCTGGTGATGAAGCAGGAAGAGGTAAGGAAGAAATAGAAGGGAAGCATGCCTTCCACATTTTTGGCTGGGGCAAATGAACACTTGCTAGTTCCATTCACTGTAAGAGCAATAGGATGGGACCTCTTTTCCATGAAAGAAAATGATGAGTTCTACTTAGGTTAAATGATTAATGGTCGGTCATTCAGGTTATCAAGTGAATAAATATTGCAAAAATCTAAGCAAGAATGGCATCTGGGCCTGCAGACTTCCCATCCAGTCCTTTTTCTCTATAACTGCATGAATGATTCCTTCTTGTCTAAAGGGGCTGAATGGTCAAAGCAACTTTCTACAAAGTAAATATTAAACGATTTTGAGAAATGGAGAAGTTCTTTGGAATACACACTTAAGACTTTTCAGTTTTTACAGTCTCAAAAGTTATGGTACAATTTTTCAGCTAGTACATTATCAGTTATAAAAGAAAAAAAAACAGAGATAATCACCTTACATTTTATGCATTTATCACATTATGGCTCATAAAGAACTTTCACAATTGTGAGTTACCACATTTAATCTCCCAATGGAAATGTCCTTTGCACTGTTTGCAGTCACTCCCATGAAACAGATTTCCACAACTTCTGGTGAGATGTCCATGTCAACCCAATGACATTGCTTGAGTACTCAGATCCACAGTCAGCTGCCCTCTGGTATCTGATCTATACATGTTCATCTATTAATAAGGGAACCAAATTAGAATATCCTCAAGATTCTATCTAAAGCTTCCCTAGTGGTGCAGATGGTAAAGCGTCTGCCTGCAATGCAGGAGACCTGGGTTTGATCCCTGGGTTGGGAAGATTCTCTGAAGAAGGTAATGGCAACCCACTCTAGTACTCTGGAAAATTCCATGGATGGAGGAGCCTACCAAGGTCCTATTTGGCTTTAAGTTTCTGGGATTCCAAGCCTGAGGTCTAAGATTCTAGGATATTGAACGTTCACTACATTATTTGTAAATTAGAAACACACATAAGGAAGAAAAAGAAATATATACCATGTTAGACAGCTCCAAGAGGAAAGTGACAGCAGGAGGAAGGAGCTTCTGTGGAGACTCACTGGGACGGTGAGCTGGCAAAAGAGTGAGGAAGCCATGGAAAATAAGGGGAGTTGGGTGTGTTATTTAAGCATCGTATTGACTCAAATCCTTGCAACAAATGTTCCTGCTTCCCCAACTTAAAGTGCAGGAGTAGATTCCTAGCCCAAAGTCTGCTCTGCCTCATCAAAAAATCACAAAGGGGACACTTATATTTTCATCATATCACCATTAGGAAGCAGTAAGCTCTTCTTTTTCTTGGTCTTCATGGGGACAAACTGCAATAACTAAGAGCAAAGAGTCAAGGACTGCAGGAGGGGGGCAGAGGGAGGAAAAGGTGTTTGATATTTGATCAAATCACGGATCATGTGTATAACATTTTTTTTTAACAGACACACACCACCTACACATCCATCACACATACATATGTATCTATATGTGCACATGCTCCCCATACAAATGTGTGTGCACACACACCCTCAAACACATGCACACCCCCACAGTAACATATGTGCATACCATTCTCCATAAACATATGGGCAGCACATTTCCTCTTTGCCTGGGCTACAGAGCCACCCAGCCCTCCAGCTTCCTTCCAATGGACTGGCCATTGGAAAGACACTGAGGTTTGATCTGGGAAACAGAGGAGTGGTCTCCCAAGCTATACTTGTTTACTCTTCTTAATGTGCTGTTAGCACGATATCACCAAGTGCTCTTTCCCTCCAAGGACAATATTGCCCACAGCTCTTTTCTTCAAAGGAGCAGAGAAATGAGTGGGCTATATAGTGTTCTGCTTAAGCCCACAGTTTCTGCTTTTTAAAATGTGTTTAATGAGAGGACTTGTCATTTGTAGAAAGGAACAAAAAATCAAGGGCACATTTAGATTTTTCCATATTAATTAAATGCTTATTACTAGGGAAGCATTTGGGTTTTCAGTCAAATCTCCAAAGTTTGTTGGCCTCCTGGATTAAACAAGTCCATTTCCCCCTGACCTGGCCCTGACTTTTGTTTCATTATGTAGATCTGACCTTTACTTCACAAAAGTCTTGGCACAGAGAAGACACAATGAAAATTTTCTCTCCTACTGAAGTGCTGAATTCAAGATGGCTCCCATGCAGAAGCTCTGCTGTCGCAGGACACAGCTCTGAGCCTTGCACATGCTGTTCTGTCTGCCCTGGAGTACTGATGCTCATCACCACCTTCTCAAATGAGCCTCAGAGACTTTTCCAGCCAAAACTGCTAAGCCAAACCACAACTTGTCCAAGTAAGATGGAAAAGTAAATCAAATTCCCAATGGCAGATGAGACTTGAGAGTGCCACACTATCTCAAGCTTCCGTTTCATACAATGTTCAGCATAGTTGAAACATACAAATGGAGCATCTTTTCTTCTCGGTCTTTCTTGTATTTTATTTTTAAGGATTCAGGAGCAGCAAAATAATCAGCATTCACTGAACTGAGTAGGGCATCCATGTATACTCTTACAGGATGTCAAAGTATAGGATGTTGTCCTGTAGAAACTTTTTTTTTTTNCGGAGGAAGGAGCTTCTGTGGAGACTCACTGGGACGGTGAGCTGGCAAAAGAGTGAGGAAGCCATGGAAAATAAGGGGAGTTGGGTGTGTTATTTAAGCATCGTATTGACTCAAATCCTTGCAACAAATGTTCCTGCTTCCCCAACTTAAAGTGCAGGAGTAGATTCCTAGCCCAAAGTCTGCTCTGCCTCATCAAAAAATCACAAAGGGGACACTTATATTTTCATCATATCACCATTAGGAAGCAGTAAGCTCTTCTTTTTCTTGGTCTTCATGGGGACAAACTGCAATAACTAAGAGCAAAGAGTCAAGGACTGCAGGAGGGGGGCAGAGGGAGGAAAAGGTGTTTGATATTTGATCAAATCACGGATCATGTGTATAACATTTTTTTTTAACAGACACACACCACCTACACATCCATCACACATACATATGTATCTATATGTGCACATGCTCCTCATACAAATGTGTGTGCACACACACCCTCAAACACATGCACACCCCCACAGTAACATATGTGCATACCATTCTCCATAAACATATGGGCAGCACATTTCCTCTTTGCCTGGGCTACAGAGCCACCCAGCCCTCCAGCTTCCTTCCAATGGACTGGCCATTGGAAAGACACTGAGGTTTGATCTGGGAAACAGAGGAGTGGTCTCCCAAGCTATACTTGTTTACTCTTCTTAATGTGCTGTTAGCACGATATCACCAAGTGCTCTTTCCCTCCAAGGACAATATTGCCCACAGCTCTTTTCTTCAAAGGAGCAGAGAAATGAGTGGGCTATATAGTGTTCTGCTTAAGCCCACAGTTTCTGCTTTTTAAAATGTGTTTAATGAGAGGACTTGTCATTTGTAGAAAGGAACAAAAAATCAAGGGCACATTTAGATTTTTCCATATTAATTAAATGCTTATTACTAGGGAAGCATTTGGGTTTTCAGTCAAATCTCCAAAGTTTGTTGGCCTCCTGGATTAAACAAGTCCATTTCCCCCTGACCTGGCCCTGACTTTTGTTTCATTATGTAGATCTGACCTTTACTTCACAAAAGTCTTGGCACAGAGAAGACACAATGAAAATTTTCTCTCCTACTGAAGTGCTGAATTCAAGATGGCTCCCATGCAGAAGCTCTGCTGTCGCAGGACACAGCTCTGAGCCTTGCACATGCTGTTCTGTCTGCCCTGGAGTACTGATGCTCATCACCACCTTCTCAAATGAGCCTCAGAGACTTTTCCAGCCAAAACTGCTAAGCCAAACCACAACTTGTCCAAGTAAGATGGAAAAGTAAATCAAATTCCCAATGGCAGATGAGACTTGAGAGTGCCACACTATCTCAAGCTTCCGTTTCATACAATGTTCAGCATAGTTGAAACATACAAATGGAGCATCTTTTCTTCTCGGTCTTTCTTGTATTTTATTTTTAAGGATTCAGGAGCAGCAAAATAATCAGCATTCACTGAACTGAGTAGGGCATCCATGTATACTCTTACAGGATGTCAAAGTATAGGATGTTGTCCTGTAGAAACTTTTTTTTTTTTTAAATACAGAGGGGCTACAGTCTGGAATATCCAAATGTATCAAGACTTTGCATCCCTATGCAGGGTTATTTGAAATTCCAACAGACACACTACAACAGGGAAATTACTTAATCTGCTTCAAGATTTATTGCTATTGTGCTCCATACACCAGGTTAAAATAGAATACCTCAGAGAGGCCTCAGCGGGTCAGGAGTCTAATTTGCACTGCAAGTATTTCACAGCACATTACAAAGTTTCGGACAGAGCCTTTAATCCTCAAAATCATTAAATCCTACCTTTGCATTGATATGCATATAAAAACATTCTGCCAAATGAATCTGCTTTGTGTTGCCCTCAAAATACTGCTGCAATACAGAAAAGAGTAAGAATCTGAAACATTCTATGGCTCACAGAGGTACAGTTTATCAAAAGGTGAAAGAGAGTTTGTGTAAAGCAAAAAAAGGAACTATTGTGTTGGATTGATTTAAGACTAAAATATGCTGTTCAAAAAAATAGATTTTTCACCTGTCAGGCAGTCGTTTTTACAAATGTTTGATATGAGTACTGATTAGTGAACATGTTCTGTTTTATGTGAATTATAATATAACCCTTTGCTTCCTTGCTGTTCATCTTAGAGTTTCCCCTTTTGTGGGACTCATATAGTATTTCAGTTTCTAGGAAAAAAGGTTAAGAGACACATTCACTGCAAAGTAGAATTGATCTTTCGAAATCATCAAGTGGGCTTAGAGTGCAAGAGGAAACCAGTGCTGAGTAAAAACAAAGAAACTTCTGCGCAATGTGGAGGCTGTCAGTACATAAGGCACCAAATTCCATTTTCATATAAGAAATACATGAGCGCTGGCTCTCCTGACACTTGCGCTGACATTTCTCTGAAATTCTTATGACTTTGTCATCAACCCACATATTTTCAAAACAAATTGTCTCATGTTTGTTTGCTTTAAAAACAAGATGCCATTGTCCTAGATGAAAATGTGACTTTACAGTAAAAATGTCAGCATGAAAACACAAGGAAGGAAAAAAACTGAGAGGAAAATGAAAAATAGAGTCTAAGTAGTCTTTTCTACAGGCATGAATATTGGTGATTAAAAGTGATTTCAAAAACTATGGCAAATATATTCTTATATCTCATAAGAATACTGGATGAATAATGATAGGATGTTTAAAAGCAATTTGTTTTTATGACACTTTTTTGTGAACTTGCAGAAATTAGTGACAACAGAAACAAAATCAAGGGCTATTGACATCTCATAGCTGAAAAGCATAAGCTGGCATCATTTTGCAACCTTGTTTTCCTTGGTTACAGGCAGAGTAAAAATAAAATATATCTGGCAGTTGAGAAATGGCAGGGTAGCTTCTGGAAATTGTATTATAGATTATTCACCAAATGAATTGTTTCTCTTTACTAAGATGTGAAACAGTAGATTGCAGGAAAAGCAATACAGATGTAACTGAAAACCATAAGGCAACCCCACCTCCAAACCCACCACTTTTTCAAGTAGGCTGTGCTTGGCTGCAATTTTGATAATATTCCTATGTCTGTTTGGAGAGAATCATTGACTCATATCCAAAATCTGCCCTTCTACTCTTTTCAGAAAGTCAGACATGAAAGGGGATTGAATTGAGACCACACGATCTATTTTATCATTCTTAAGAAAATACATTAAAAAAAATTAAATGAAAAATCACATCATGGAAGCTCACTCATTTGCTTAGTGATAGACAGAAAACATAAGCAGCAAGTATATGACAACTTTTACTGGATATTTTTCAACTCCAAACAATGAGTCCTAGAATTTAGCATCTAAAGAGAAGCTTTCTAAGATTGACTCTGAAGGAATGGCAAGAAGGATGACTGATGGCAGGGAAACTCGCTGGAGATCCAGATCTCCTCCAAGGTACCAATGCCCTAGTACTACTTATTGCATCCAAAGAATGATGCTTTCAAAGTGTGGTGCTGGAGAAGACCCTTGAGAATACCTTCGACTGCAAGGAGATCAAACCAGTCAAACCTAAAGGAAATCAGCCCTGAATATTTACTGAAAAGGCTGATGGCTAAAGCTGAGACTTCAGTACTTTGACCACCTGATACAAAGAGTTGACCCACTGGAAAAGATCCTGATGCTAGAGATTGAGGGCAGGAGGAAAAGGGGATGACAGAGGATGAGATGGTTGTATAGCATCACGTACTCAATGGACAGGAGTTTGAGCAAACTCTGGGAGATGGTGATGGAGGGGGAAGCCTGGTGTGCTGTATTTCATGGGGTCACAAAAAGTTGGACATGACTTAGTGACTGAACAACAACTTATTGCATTCAAACGCACTCAGCTCTTCCTGAAAGATTAGCCATGTCTATGGCCTCATTCAACTGGAACAGTCTAATTTGTATAAGCCAGCAATTGCAAGTTTAATTTAAACTTGTCTGTCAAATTTCATTTCAGTTGTCTTCATAACTAACTTCTGAACAGTCAATGATCAAATTATATTTACTGTTGGTCAGAGATTTTTTGTATCCAGAACACAGATATAACTGTTTACAATCTTGATCTAGATGTTGTCCCTACCTTTTTCTACATTATGTATATTACTACTAAAACCTCCATGCATTCGTAGGAATGGAGATACAATCAATTGGACTCCAACTTTCTGCAGCAGTAAATGCCCTGATGCTGGTTGCTTTGCCACTGATACTCGGGAAATTAAGCAGCTTAGCAGTTAGGGAGAGAGGACACAAAAACAGGCTGTGCTAAAAAAAAGAAATATAAGCCCAGAAGCTTAAGAAAATAAGATAAAATATGATACAAGAACTCTGAAGAATTAGGGAGTAGGTTAAATAGGTAAAAAACCAAACAGATTTAAAACAAAGTGTTGTGAATGAAACATATGTATGTGAGTAAGAGTAGGGAGACTGTAACTTTCAAAAATAATAAACGCATCTGGCTAAGGGGAACAAATTGAAAGTGACAATTACTATAGATGAGAACATGCATTCACCAAATGTCCTCTCAGGTACCCATTTTCTACAGATGGTCCAGCCCTGCTGCCTAGAGAAGAAAGAAAAGAAGAGGTTCCATTCAAATAGAGGGTTATTAAGCAGTCATTTGAATCCAGGAGCCTCTAAAATCATTGTAAGTCATATTTTTACTTGTTTTAATTAAAAAGGCTTTAACTCTCCCCTCATCACTTGTGGGCTGAATTGGTTTCATTTAAGAGAGGCAGTTATGTATGTGAGCGACCACTCTTTACTGAGTTAGGGGATCTCTCATGCTAACACATCTCACCAATTACAAGGTAGAGATGCAATTCTATGATTTATCATACATTTTACTGTTAAGTAATATAGCATTAGAGATACAATTTGTACCTATCTCTGTGAAGATTAGAGAGGTGGCACATGAAGAGAGGGTCATTAAACACAGAGCAAGGGCAAGGGCCAAGCTCTTCTCTTTAACAAGCTGCTCCAAGTACCACCTCTCTAATCCATGGAGAAGAAATAATAAATTGTTCCAGTAGCCTCTTCCAAGTTGTGCTCTTTGGGGCTGCTGGCTTTATTAAGACAAAGAGATGTAGGGGAAAAAATATCATTTCTGTGTGCAAAAGCAACTTTGGATTTCTTGAGATGATTTCTCTCATTCCAAAGGTGATGGGATTCTTCGCACTTGCATGAATATGGATGTGTGTGTAGATACACATCACACTCGTGGATGCAAATCCATATCCCACAGAAGCAGAATGCATATTGACATTCTAATTTAAATAAGGACAAATTACAGAAATTTGTGGCTCAGATAATCTCATTTAGGTGTTGCATTAGACCACTTCTGGCCACTAAAATTATAATGCAAGCTATGTATGTAATTTTACATAGGAGCTGCATTTTTAAAGTATAAATAAACAGGTGAAATTAATTTCTTATTTAATCAGATACATCCAAAATACTATCATTTCAACATGTAAGCAAAATTAAAACTATTAGTGAGATATGTTGCATTATTTCTTTATGCTTAGACCTTGAAAGTAGGTATACATTTTATAATTAAAGCACATCTCATTTCAGGCTGTACATTTCAAGACATCAGCAACCACATGGGGATCGTGGCTTCCATATCAGATAGCACAGCATTAGAACCATGCACGTCTTCAGTGACTCCATGGTCTCCATTATGGCTTTTCTGCTTTGTTTAGAAAAGGGTGTGGAGTTTTTTTTAGCCATTTTCCCCAAATAAGCAGAAGTTCTCATAAGTACAGAATGGATGAATGATATTTCACTACACTGAATATAGCTCTTTTCAATTCCACTGAGATCTAGGCTCCTGCTGCTGAAAAGTTAAGTTCCTTAACTTCTATCTGCTCTATCTATAATTCCTTTCTAAGGTCAATAAACGTGGACATAAATATCAACCCTAACAGACAACCCAGACTACTCTTATTGGAACACCCTATTTGTAATATTCTTTTTTCTGTAAGTCTTCTGTAGCACTACTTCCAGCTTTATTAAACTCAACTAGACTTTCTTTTGCCCTGACTATACCCCCTTTATAACAGGAAAATTATATAATCCGCTTGAATGGCAGTACAATGAGGTAGGCAAAGATATAAGGACACCGTTAGGCTGCCTCATAAACCCTAGCTTGTCATGGGACAAGTCATTGATTTCTATTGGCAATCTCATTGTAATGTCAGACTGTAACTTAAATTCATTCTTTGCTCCTCTCTGAGGTAAACAATGGGCCAAAGAGTAGAAATGTACTAAAGTGAAAACACAGTAATACTTTCAGAAATAATTGGATAACCGGACTTGTTTGATATCTGAGAAAGCATAGGTTAGCAGGGCCTCACATAACACCTGAACTAATTGCCCCCCAAATTAGTATCTGTCTCTGGAGCTTGGAAAAGGCAATTCAACTGTGACTAGAGTTAGGGAACGAGTCAAGAGAAAGATGAAAGGCAGGTCATCTGGGGGAAGAGAGGAAAACAGAAGTCCATTACTTTCATATTAACCTCAGTCGTTCTATCCATTAAGATATATAGCTGTCATACAGATATGATTGTTTGTGGGAAAGACCATGTGTTTAGTTGGGTCAGACAGATTTGTTCTAAATGGTGGCCCTAGCAGTCATATGCCATGCATTATTAATGAGTTTCTGTGCATCTTAGCTTTCCAATCTGCAGTAATGGCTCAGCTTCAGTTGCCTGAAATGTGTGTGCTCCCACGATCAACAAATGCTCCATCATCTGCGGGCTAGGGAAGAACATGACTCAACATCTGCTTAGGAAACAGGCATGCGACAACAATGAGAGAAAAACAGCTTGTATTTCTCCTTAAAGGTTCTTTCCAGCTCCATATTACTTAGTTTCTAGCATCACTGCCTTGCCAGCAAGATCCCATTCTGGGGAGCTAGCCCATATATTTTAGGCAGTCCAAAGTTCTTTGTGAGGCTATGTCTACTATTTGAGTTAAGTTCTTCCAGAGTATAGTCAGTGCAGATGGATGTAAATTCTGTTAGGAAGAGGCCACAATAATTTCTTCCTCTGTGCTCCCAAAATCCTTTGTGCTCACTAGTCTATGACTGGAAGCAGGATTATTGTCACTTCCATTGTTTGTCCCTGTGTTGATGAACGATTGTCCTACAGACTCTCATGTACTAATAATATACATACATACATACATACATATATATATATATATATATAATTAGGCAGATGATAGCTAACTATCTAGAAAATAGATAAATTTATATATGTAAAACATACAGACATAAAATTAGGTGGGGCATAATGCTTCCTGATATGATAATCATAACCCACTATATTTGAACAGAACAACAGAAAAGCATCTTCCATGTCACTTTGCTCCTCAAAGCAGTCCTGTGAAGTCAAAATTCAAATTGTTCAAAACTGCTGTCCCCATTCTAGGCTTCTAATGGGTTGTGTGCACGTACGTGCTCAGTAGCTCAGTCATGTCCGACTCTTTGAGACCCCCTGGACTGTAGCCCGCCAGACTCTTCTTCTGCTGAGCCATGGGGAAGCCCTGATAAGCTGAGGTTGTCCAGCTTACATCACAGTCTAACTCCTGCCCCTTAGACTTGCAGTTCTCATTTATTCACTTATGGATCTCTGTTGGTCTGTGACAAAATTTAAAGTGATTCACATAGACAATGCCAATATCTGATTTTTTTTTCCCTTGAGAAGAGCTCTTAAGTCTAATATTTATGTTTTCTATTTTTAATCTTATTCAAAGGTCTTTTATATTCATGAAGTGATATCAATAGATAAAAGGAGCCTTTTTAAAGCTCTCAGAAAACTAAAATATTGACAAACTTATATCCATTACAGAAAAGAAGAAAATAGGAAGGAAGGAAGGAAGGAAGGAGGGAAGGATGGAGGAAAATTTTTACTAATCAGTGAAAGCAAAACTCTGGGAACTGCAAGGTTAGGTAAAATGAGTTATATGGCCCTTTTGCTTAGGTATTCTATTTTCTTTGGGGAAAACAAAGCCAAGATGGGAAAGAATCAAAGAATCATTGGACAAAAACGTATAACAAAGATTCCAGCTAAAGGGAATCAGAGGGCTAGACCAACAAAGACAGTGACATCAGAGAAACAAGTGATATGCAAGGTTCAAGACCTGAAAGAATTTATTATAAAAACCCAATGGGAAACAAAGAAAAAAATTAAAACACTTCAGAAAATCTTATTTAGCAGTCATCATCAGCAACATGGGGCTTCCTTGGTGGCTCAGACGGTAAAGAGTCTGACTACAATTCAGGAGATCCGGGTTCGAACCCTGGATTGGGAAGATCCTGTGGAGAAGGAAATGGCAACCCCTCCAGTACTCTTGCCTGGAGAATCCCATGGATAGGGGAGCCTAGCAGGTTACAGTCCATGGGGTCGCAAAGAATCAGACCCGCCTGAGCAACTAACACAAACACATCAACAACGTGAAAGGCTTAACCTGAAAAATGATAAGGAACAAGTAAGTCCTTGCTATGGACTAAATAAATGTTTGTGTGCCCTCAAAATTCATGGGTTAAAACCTAACGGGAGATCATTATGTCATGGGAGTGAAGTCCTCATGGTGGGAGTAGAGCCTCTATAAAAGAGACCCCAGAGAGCTAGCTCCCCCGACCCACCTCCTGCCACATGAGAACACAAGAAGTCAGCAGTTTATGAACCAGGAGAGTATTCTCCAAGATACCAAATCTGTCAGCACCTTGATCGTGAACTTGCTGTCTCCAGGACTGTGAGAAACAAATGTTGTTTAATTTTTGGTATAGCAGCCAGAATGGACTCAGACAGCTCGCCTGTCCAGGCATCAGTGAATGTGGACCACAGTTCTGAGACCATTTTGCCTGTGGCTTACAAGTTGCTTAGCTTCTTGAAAACTTAGTTTCTTATTCTATAAGGTAGGAAGTGATGAACATACAGATCATGATGAACATATAGATCTTAAAGATGTCTTCCACCTCTAATATCTCAGTGATAATAATGATAAACAAATCTAACTTTTATTGGGTAAGTACTTTGCAAGAACTGCTCTCAATCTTCATGGCAGTGCTGCATGGTAGAGATCATTATCCGAATTTATTTATGAGATCACTGAGACCAGGAGAGTCATGAAAGTGTGACCTGCCTGAGGCCTTGAAGTCAGCTAAGTAACAGAGCTGGGATTTTAACCCCAGTTGGCCCTCTTGATTCCATCACGATGCCTTACTTGTCTACTGTGCCACAGAACGTTTATCCAAAACCCAACTTTACAAAGAAAGGAATGGCTTAACTATTTAAAATATTTTCATATTTCATAGACTATCATAAATATGAAAGAAACACCCTGGAACTAGCATCAAAACCCCTTGTGACCCAGAAACACCTCACTATCATATGCCCAGTGTGCAATGAGGGCATCCACTCACCAACACTGCACCTAATAGAATTTTCTTCTTCTAAGATGGACTTTCATTCAAAGCTTGGACATCATAACACAATATTCAGACTTGAGTCAGACTTGGAATTCCTAATTAAATCATTAATATTTGCCATAATATGTCCATTTGTAATTAAACAGAGCAGAAATCCAGCCCAGGCCTGTCTCCTCAGAGGAAAAGAAAATCATTATGACTAGTATTGCTGGATCTGATCACTGTCTCCTGTTTTCTTCACCATGTGAAATGCCCAGTCCCCATCAGCCACCACAGTGGCAGGAGAGCTACAGGCCACCCCAAATGGTGTGACAACTGCAGGGATGATCCACTGCCAAGGCAGGGATGACAGACAAATGCAGGGCATTTTCGTCCATGGGTCCCCCTCAGCAGAGTCCTCAGAGGTAGCGAGAGAAGGGTGAGGCAGTCCAAGAGGGCTTGAGAATTATGTCCTTAATCCCCCCACCTCCAGCTCTAAACTGTAAAATGCTTACTTATCTAATGTCACATTTCTGGTGCCTGGTTTTTGCCAATAGCTAACATGGTCAGCATGACTGCACCCATTCTGTGTCCCTCACATCCTATATCAGCTCACTGAATCGGGCTATAGACTGAAAGTGGGTGGGCAGCCTGGGCAGGAGCACAAAGCAGCTCCCCAGGGCTCCCTGGGACCTTCCTCTCACATAACCAAAGCAAAAGCAACATGGCTACTCGCAGTGCCAAGAAGCCTCAGGGAGAACAGGAAACAAAGCGGGTAGTTTCTGAGGCCAAGAAGATTTCGATTAAAGCACTTCTCAAGTTTCTCTCAGCCTGTGGCCTGAGGTCAGCACACAGATCTCAGTCTCTCAGTCCTGGCAGAGAGTAGGTGGTCAGGAGGAGTTCTTGCCCTGCGAAGACCCTGAGCTAACTCCTGACTTCACAGGGGACCTTACAACGTGCTCCTAGCTCCTTTCCAATTGTCAGAGATCATATTAGTGCAGTTGTGAAGGTCTGACATAAGGATGAACAGAAGGGTTGTTACTGGTTACTGAGAGGAGAGAAGTTTCCCTTCCAACGGAGAACAAAATCCTCTCCTAATGAATAATGCTGGGGGTGGGGAGGGGAATGGTGGCCTCTCTCAACATCCCTCTCCCCTCCCCACCCCGACTTGCTCACTCTCACTCTCTCAAGTTAAAATCACAGAGCACAAGGCAGAAGAAAAAATGTGTTCCCTGTTGAAATTTGTCCTAATGTGAGTCTATAAAGAGCTCACGGTCATGTATGGGGACAAATTGTCCCTGTTTCTCAAACCAAGGACACACACACAAAAGGTCAGTATCGAGACACATTTTGGCATTTTGTGGCACAGAGTGATTCCATTACTATTAAGCCTTTTCTCAGCATCCCTTGTCTTCACACCACCTCAAGCCACCATTAAAATCTCAGCATTGTATCAGCTCTTAACGGAAGTGAGACCCATGGTTGACTGCAGCATGGAGTGAGGGTAAAGCTGAGAGAATATGCCTGGTAATGATCAAAAGGAGAGAAATCTAGGGAGCTCTCAGATCCAGAGAGAGGCGGGGCCCAATTTGTGCCAATGTGGGCAAATCACCAAGAGGCCAGATAAAAGGTCCTCACTTGGAAATGAAATGCTAAGCTTTCCCAGAAAATAAATTAAACAAACATAGTGACCCTTTAGGTTTGATATCATTGCATTAATAGTAATAACAATAATAAAGCTGACATAGACTCACAACCTGTAATTTGTAATATTTAGCTCCATGTTTCATATCAGTATAAAAGTTAAAGCATATTTTTCATTAATGCCAATACAAATTGGATTTCTTTTTCTGCCTCTAATTGACCCCACCCTCTACTCCTGATTAACTCTTCCTCTACCTCATTTTTGCAGGTGCTTCCTTATTCAGTGTTGAGTCAAAAATCGAGGCTGTCCTTCCCAGAGGGACCTTGACTCCCACTTAACCTGGCTGGTGTGATGTGCTCTGCAGGAGGGAAGCAATGAAGCAGAACAGGGGTGATCACAAACTGCGAACTGTTCCTCCAAATAACAGAAAGGGAGAAATTAGACAAAGTGCCTTTTTCAGCATCTCTCTATTCCTGTCCCATTTTGCATAAGGAATCCCTGGGCATTCTGATAGGTATTAATCTCTTTGCATTTGCACTATGACCTCTAGGGAGGTCACTGTCACTCCCAAGGCCTGTGTGACCCTGTTAGGGCTGGCCATTCCAGACCAGCCACAGGCAGAGAGCAGACTGTGCCATGGAGGGTAAGGAAGGTCACTGGGTTGGCCAGGAGAGTCTCTCATCCGGTAGCTGTGTGTTTTGCAACCAACCTAGAAACACTAACACAAAGGCCTGCCAATAAGCTACATGGTGTTTGCATATCTTATACACACCAAAGGGAGAGACAAATGCCTGGTGGGAAAAAAAGAAAGAAAGAAATATGAACTCAGCTATTAAGCAGCTATAAAATGTTTTGCTCTCTTCCCTATTTCAAAAGCTTCCGTAGCATAAATAGTGGTCAAAAGTTCAGTGAACTGTCTTGTAGTGTGGGGTTCCATTCAAACGGGGCTATTTTCTGAGAGTCTCCTGACACCATATCTAATTTCCAAAATGAATATGCTTTAATTTTCCTTCTTCATGCATTGTGCTTTTTCCTCATTTAAAAAAGCAACAGCCTCTGGCAGTAAAGGACATCACATTTCTGTGTGAGATGAAGCTTTTTTCCCTGTATGCAGGGGAATGGCATGGGTCAGGGGAGAAAAAATATATGCAAAAAACAGCACACCCCACTGACCCCAGTATATTTTACATTACAATTTTGCCATTTCCAATATAGGTTCATTTTGCAATGGACCATATCAACCATATTTCAGGGCTTAAAAAAAAGTGGGGGGGAGGGAGTGGTAGGCAAGGCATTGTCTGCATACAGTATGTCCTAGTACCAATTGTCTGATTAGGGTGTAGTGTCACCTAGAGAGAACATACACAGACATGTACACAGCTCCAGCCGCTCAGCGCAGGGTGCTTTTGCAAAATATAGCAATATATGTGGATCCTGCCAATTAAAAGAGGCATTAGGGGACTTCCCTGTGAATGTAGTCAAGAAGAGGTAACTATATTTAATGACGCAGATGTCATATTCAACATCTCTAAGCTCATTTGAAAACACCAATGTTTCCATTGTAATTTTATTGAGAAAATCTGCAAATAGAAACTGGGGATCTCAGCTCTCTTAATATATCTACCTACACATAGGTACACATGCTCAGTTGCTACATAATGTCCGACTCTTTGTGACCTCATGGATTGTAGCTCACCAGGCTCCACTGCCCGTGGGATTTCCCAGACAAGAACACTAGAGTGGGTTGCCATTTCCTTCTCTAGGGGATCTTCCTGACCCAGGGGTTGAACCTACATCTCCTGCATTGGCAGGTGGGTTCTTAACCACTGAGCCACCAGGGAATAATCTGCATATATATTTACACACTTTGATGCTTTTGAACTGCGGTATTAGAAAAGACTCTTGAGAGTCCCTTGGACTGAAAGGAGATCCAGCTAGTCAACTCTAAAGGAAATCAGTCCTGAATATTCACTGGAAGGACTGATGCTGAAGCTGACACTCCAATACTTTGGCCACTTGATGCAAAGAACTAACTCATTGGAAAAGACTCTGATGCTGGAAAAGATTGAAGGCAGGAGGAGAAGGGGACAACAAAGGATGAAATGGTTGGATGGTATCACCAACTCGATAGACATGAGTTTGAGCAAGCTCTGGGAGTTGGTGATGGACAGGGAAGTCTGGCATGCTGAAGTCCATGGGGTCGCAAAGAGTCAGACACTACTGAGAGACTGAACTGACTGATATTTACATATGAGTGTGTATCTCAAAAGGTTGAGAATATATAGAGAGGTATAGACATAAAAATACAGAATCAGAAACTTATTTAAGTCATCTTTTTCTAACTCAAGTATCTCCTAGAACTCAGCAGTTAATTAAGATATTTTATGTGATGATAATCTTCTTAAATTTTGATGTATGAATAAAGATGATATGTGTTTATTTTTTCTTGCTGAGTCACTCCCTATCATAAATAATTACTCTTTCAACTGAAGTATTTTCTATTGGTCAAGCCCTAGTCAATCAATGAATTGATTAACCAGAAAGTATTTTTTGAATAAGATATATAAAATCTGTGAAAGGTATATAAATCATGTCCAGTGTCTTCAAAATACCTGCCATTCAAGAGATGAAATCAAATGAATAGACTTGAAATCATTTGACAGTAAGCTTTAGAATCTGAAACACCAGATGAATATTTGGTACTTGATTTAAACTGGCTTGTGTTGGCAATAAGATGTATTAAGTTGATAAATTAGTGATGTCTAGAGCTTTTCACTTTCATGCATTGGAGAAGGAAATGGCAACCCACTCCAGTGTTCTTGCCTGGAGAACCCCAGGGACGGGAAAGCCTGGTGGGCTATTGTCTATGGAGTCGCACAGAGTCGGACACGACTGAAGCGACTTAGCAGCAGCAGCAGCAGAGTNTTTCATGCATTGGAGAAGGAAATGGCAACCCACTCCAGTGTTCTTGCCTGGAGAACCCCAGGGACGGGAAAGCCTGGTGGGCTATTGTCTATAGGGTCGCACAGAGTCGGACACGACTGAAGCGACTTAGCAGCAGCAGCAGCAGAGTAGTCAAAGAAAGCTTGATGAAAGAGGTGGTACTTCATCTGGACGTTGAAAGATAAATAAGACAATAAGAAAAGGAAACAAAACCATAGAAAAAGGCTGGTAGTTTGGACATCACAAGTAAAAGACACAGAGGCCAAGAACTTATTGGGATTCCCTTCATAACTGGTCATGAGCATATCCACGCTTCATATAGTACACAGTACTTGTAATACTGGTTTTCTCTTGGGGAAAAAATATCAGTGATAAGCAATATAGACTCAGTGTCCTAGAAACTTAGGCCCCCAGGCACTCATAAAACAAAGAGGAAGTGAATGGGGACTTAATTCACTGAGTCCATATACCCAGTATAACAACTGTCTCTTGGAATGCTCATTACTCCCCATGAGCTTTGGGTTATTGTTCCGTTTTGCAGATGACAAAAGTTCAGGTAAGAGAAGTGAATATGCCAGAGGTCACTAGTAAATGTTGGTGCTGACCTTAGGCAGTCTACCTTTAGAATCAAAGCATATATGACTAAACTGTACTTCCCTCCCAAGAATCAGTGATGTGAAAGTTGAATAAACAAGAAACAGTATCTCATAAAAGGCCAGAGACTCTTCACACGAAGATAAATAATGGTCATTTGAAAAGCATATGATAAAGTTGGTGGACTTTGCTTTAGGAAAGCCCTATTAAAATCTAAACCTATTTATCAGGTATATTAAGGAGTAATTACTCACGAGAAGGCAGTTCTCACCATGGGGTTACTTTTACCAACAAGATCTCCAGGCACACTTAAAATAGGACTCCATTTACAATGAATTTCAGGCATACTATAAAGAATGAAGTAAGCTGCCTCATACCAAAGTCTTTTAAGCCGATTTGTTACAATATTACCTACATCAACACTGCTCAGCACTGTCCAATAAAAATAAAATGTGAGCCACATATATAATTTAAAATTTTATAGTAGAAATATTTTTAAAAGAAATACATGAACTTGATTTTAATATTTTAATATAATATATCCAAAATATTATTTTGATAATCAATATANATCTTCCCAACCCAGGGGTTGAACCTACATCTCCTGCATTGGCAGGTGGGTTCTTAACCACTGAGCCACCAGGGAATAATCTGCATATATATTTACACACTTTGATGCTTTTGAACTGCGGTATTAGAAAAGACTCTTGAGAGTCCCTTGGACTGAAAGGAGATCCAGCTAGTCAACTCTAAAGGAAATCAGTCCTGAATATTCACTGGAAGGACTGATGCTGAAGCTGACACTCCAATACTTTGGCCACTTGATGCAAAGAACTAACTCATTGGAAAAGACTCTGATGCTGGAAAAGATTGAAGGCAGGAGGAGAAGGGGACAACAAAGGATGAAATGGTTGGATGGTATCACCAACTCGATAGACATGAGTTTGAGCAAGCTCTGGGAGTTGGTGATGGACAGGGAAGTCTGGCATGCTGAAGTCCATGGGGTCGCAAAGAGTCAGACACTACTGAGAGACTGAACTGACTGATATTTACATATGAGTGTGTATCTCAAAAGGTTGAGAATATATAGAGAGGTATAGACATAAAAATACAGAATCAGAAACTTATTTAAGTCATCTTTTTCTAACTCAAGTATCTCCTAGAACTCAGCAGTTAATTAAGATATTTTATGTGATGATAATCTTCTTAAATTTTGATGTATGAATAAAGATGATATGTGTTTATTTTTTCTTGCTGAGTCACTCCCTATCATAAATAATTACTCTTTCAACTGAAGTATTTTCTATTGGTCAAGCCCTAGTCAATCAATGAATTGATTAACCAGAAAGTATTTTTTGAATAAGATATATAAAATCTGTGAAAGGTATATAAATCATGTCCAGTGTCTTCAAAATACCTGCCATTCAAGAGATGAAATCAAATGAATAGACTTGAAATCATTTGACAGTAAGCTTTAGAATCTGAAACACCAGATGAATATTTGGTACTTGATTTAAACTGGCTTGTGTTGGCAATAAGATGTATTAAGTTGATAAATTAGTGATGTCTAGAGCTTTTCACTTTCATGCATTGGAGAAGGAAATGGCAACCCACTCCAGTGTTCTTGCCTGGAGAACCCCAGGGACGGGAAAGCCTGGTGGGCTATTGTCTATGGAGTCGCACAGAGTCGGACACGACTGAAGCGACTTAGCAGCAGCAGCAGCAGAGTAGTCAAAGAAAGCTTGATGAAAGAGGTGGTACTTCATCTGGACGTTGAAAGATAAATAAGACAATAAGAAAAGGAAACAAAACCATAGAAAAAGGCTGGTAGTTTGGACATCACAAGTAAAAGACACAGAGGCCAAGAACTTATTGAGATTCCCTTCATAACTGGTCATGAGCATATCCACGCTTCATATAGTACACAGTACTTGTAATACTGGTTTTCTCTTGGGGAAAAAATATCAGTGATAAGCAATATAGACTCAGTGTCCTAGAAACTTAGGCCCCCAGGCACTCATAAAACAAAGAGGAAGTGAATGGGGACTTAATTCACTGAGTCCATATGCCCAGTATAACAACTGTCTCTTGGAATGCTCATTACTCCCCATGAGCTTTGGGTTATTGTTCCGTTTTGCAGATGACAAAAGTTCAGGTAAGAGAAGTGAATATGCCAGAGGTCACTAGTAAATGTTGGTGCTGACCTTAGGCAGTCTACCTTTAGAATCAAAGCATATATGACTAAACTGTACTTCCCTCCCAAGAATCAGTGATGTGAAAGTTGAATAAACAAGAAACAGTATCTCATAAAAGGCCAGAGACTCTTCACACGAAGATAAATAATGGTCATTTGAAAAGCATATGATAAAGTTGGTGGACTTTGCTTTAGGAAAGCCCTATTAAAATCTAAACCTATTTATCAGGTATATTAAGGAGTAATTACTCACGAGAAGGCAGTTCTCACCATGGGGTTACTTTTACCAACAAGATCTCCAGGCACACTTAAAATAGGACTCCATTTACAATGAATTTCAGGCATACTATAAAGAATGAAGTAAGCTGCCTCATACCAAAGTCTTTTAAGCCGATTTGTTACAATATTACCTACGTCAACACTGCTCAGCACTGTCCAATAAAAATAAAATGTGAGCCACATATATAATTTAAAATTTTATAGTAGAAATATTTTTAAAAGAAATACATGAACTTGATTTTAATATTTCAATATAATATATCCAAAATATTATTTTGATAATCAATATAAACATTATTGAGATTTTTTTTCACTTCTACTTTTTTGTATTTCTTTCAACATCTGGTATATATTTTATATTTACAGTTCTTCTTAACTAACATTAGCTGCACTTCAAGTGCTCAATAGCCCCATTCAGCCAGTGGCTATGGTACTAGATGGCACAGATCTAAATCTTTGTCTATTTTAAGGTTACACTTGGCTCTTAATTGGGACAGACTATTGAGAACCTTAGTTCTAGAAGCAACCTGTATACATATAGCTAATGTCTCACTAAGAGCTATCCCAATTGCACTAACAGATATATTCTTATGAACCCAAGTTTCCAGTAGGAATGTAGCCATACCTTTCTCTTCTGGCATGATTGGTTCACACAAAGTATGACTAAATCTCACCAGCTGTATCTTTGAGTTGAAGGCATTTATTTCTTCCTTTATTAATGCAATAACTTCCAAAACAGTGTTGGAAACAATTATGGTAAGCAGAATGGGAAGGAGATAGGTGACTTAACTACACCAGGAACCCAAGCATTAAAAACCTGGACATAACAAGAAAATGAAATATGGCTAGACAGACTCTCTCTTTAAAGGGAAGCTAATATTACTGTTATACAATGGGAAGAGAAAATTTCCAGCATATACAAAGAAGAATGGTTTCCAAGTAAACCAGTTTTACCTCATGCTGTAGACAGATGTTTCATTTCTGTAGCTGCATGTACAACTTTTACTGTAAGAAATTAATTATCAGTACTCAGAAATATGATCACTAACTCTTTGTGATTGCCCTTCCCCTCCTCACTCCTGGGTAAGGCATAGCTATTTATCTACATCAAGTGACTTGATTCCAGGATCTAAGGTCTAGTCCTCCAGCATGAACTGGATACCCTGCCACACTCCCGGTACAGCTTTACTCCTTAGAGCTCTTCCAAGGGCCTCTGAAATGAGGGAGTCCTGAATGATAGCAGACCAGCTAGCCTACAAGCATTCAGCTCTGTAGCCATCTCACTTGCTAGCCCCAAAATTCTCTAAAATAAATGAAACAAGTTTAACATTCTCAGGCAGGGATCATTCTTGTATACAAGTTGTCGACACATTCAGCACACATGATCCAACAAACCACAGGGGAGGAAGAGAGTGCAAGTGATCTGAAGAAGCCGGCAGTACTCAGCATCTGCAAGGTTATCGTTCCCCATTTCATTTGCCTATTTCGGTAACTGAGAAACAGTAATACTCTTCCAAAATTGCCCAACTAACTAAAATAACTTGAAGACTCTGGGGTGCTGTATACTGGCAACAGTTCAACAATAAACAAACAAAAAACAACAAATGAAAGCTTTAATTAGATCATTTAAGTTACAAGTATTAAAAAAAAAAAACTATATTAGGGAGCAGATATTGGGATGTATTGAATGTGGAGTCCAGATACATACATTGCAAGATGAAATCAGGCAGAAGGCTGGATCTTTTCCCCTAGTACTTCAAGTCTGCATTCCTTTTTCCCAAGATGCCCCATTGATTTGCAATTTAAATTGTGGTATCTGTACCACATTTATCGCACCTATTGCTTATCCGCATATAAATCTATTTTAGAGCTGAGCACTAACTTAGAAAGATTTGTTATAAATGTCTTATTTTAATATTTTATGTATGTACTATAATTTGATTCAAAGTGCTGTTTGTCTAAAATACATAACGATGTGTGCTGTGATCGGGCTTCTGTTCTTCAGGAAATATATTTGAGGCAAAACAATTAACTCATCTGTGCATCACACTCACAGAGTCAGCTCGTGTTTTGAATTACTTTAATGTACATTCATCTTCTGTCCCCGTTTCTATAGGAATCTTGTTACAAACAGAGGTATGAGCATCTCATCTTCCCTAGGTCAAGATGGGAATCTCTCTTGAATTTTGTCCTGTATCCCCCTTTCCAGGGTTGAGGAAACCCTCCTTGAATCAACAGGCTGCCTCCAACTAAAGCTATGATAAAGGGGCCCATGTATCTGAATGTAGGGATGGAAACTATTTTGGGGGCCCATTCCAATGCAAGCTATCATCCTAGAGCTTTCAGGTATTATTTCTCAATCCTCTCCAAAAAACTGAGGTGCTTATTATCACATCCATCTTGCAGATGGAGTCATTGAGGCTCAGGAAAGGTCAATAAATTACCCAAGGCTCCCAAAGGACAAGTGGCCGAGCCTCTTGATTCTAAGCCTTTACTCTTTCCACATACCATACTGCCTCCAGTGCATTCCATTTTAATATACCCCAATTCAAAAGATCACCATTCAACATAAAAGCTAAGCTTTGTGATACATTACTCCTCAGCTGTTTTCTAGTTCTTTGGAAACATCCTCCCATGTCTGGTGGGTGACTGAATAAACTGCATCTCGACTCAATTCCCACAGTCTCCTAAAAATAATGAATACACACATGGTTCTATTAAAAACAGTTCTAATGGTTTGTGTCTGTATGTATATATGAATGAATAAATAAGTAAAATGAAAAGTAAAGAGATGAAAAGGTAGACCCAGTTTATCTAAAGCATGTGCATGCATTCACAGATTGATGTGAAGACTGACCTAGCAGAACACAAAGTGGAAGGCAAACTCACTCTTCCCATTCCAAACCCCAAAGAGCATTGTATGAGCAAAACCTGGTAAATTAAAGACAGCCTTCTCTGACAGATTAAAGGCCCCTATGATAATCTCTCACAGCACTAAGTAGCTTAGTCCTTATCACAGTTGCAATTTTACATTTGTCAAACTATTTGACTATTTCCCCCATAGATTACATCTCTCTTTTCTCTCCTCCTGTGGCTTCTCTAGTCCTAAGCACATAGTAAATACTCAACAATCATTTATTGAATGAATAACAAAGGAAAGATTGAATGGACTGTGTATTCCCACTGCTCATTTCATAGAAATTTGTATCATGAAAGGATTTTGTTCCATAAAGCCCAGGCCAGCTAGTAAAACCATATCCCTATTCCATATCAGTTATCTTTTTTGGTCCTTGCCCTGTAACTTGTTCTGTGATATAGTCTGCAACAATTCCCCAAGTCCCAATACCAAAATGTGTGTTGTGAAGTCGTTGCACTGACATATCTCATGTGGGAAAGTACTAGTGTGTGTGTGCGCATGTGTGCGCATGTGTGCGCAAGCACAAAGGTGAACTCTCAAGGCTGGGAGAATATCATTGTTGGTGTTCCTTTACTGGCTACATGGTAAGTTCTTCCTCTCCAATGATTTGAAATAGTAGTGACCTAAGGGAGAGGATCTTCATTGTCCATCTTCATATCCCCAGCTCTATAGAGAGGACTTGCACATTGTAAGGTCTCAATAAAGGGATCATTTGAACCAGGTTCCTGAAGGGAGGGCTCAGAGGAGAAGCAGCCTGAAATCATTCAACAGGGGCAAGCAGAATAACCTTCTCACAAACTTCAAGCCAAAATGAAAACAGCCTCAGCACCCTCACAGGGAGATCTTATCCTAGGACCTCTCAGTTTCTCTCTCATGCCTTCTGCCAGACAGACCAACAGCTTATGACTCTGGCAGAAGAGATTGAAGTGCTAGTCATGTGCCAAAGTCTGCATTCAGCCCATACTCCTTTTTCTCCATCTCTGCCATGCCTTGTTGGAAGGGACTGTAGGATACCAGATTCATTGGTCTGAAAAGCCTTATGTTCACCAGTAAGGAAATGTATCTGTTCAGCCAAAATCCATGCGAATACTGACATTTTTATCTTAATTGTTAGTTAATTTTCTTCAAACATGCATTCGCTAATACCTTTGGCAAATGCCTGTATTTTTGCTAATTCAACTGAATTCAGTGAACAATATACTGAGTCCCTACAATGTGCATGGTGTGATGCTGAGTACCACAGGAGATCAAACACACACACACACACACAACAGATTAGTGTCTAGCTTTAAGGAGGTCTAATAGGAGAGACAGGCATGTATGCAAATAACTGCCACTCAGTTATTTGTCCTTTTGGGTTCCAAACTTTGGTAGTGTAGAATTTATATCTTGTGTCTTTTCTGTCAACGAAGTTGCTAATACTGGGTTTATTGACAGTCTTAACATGTCTACATAGGAAAGACCTAAGGATAAAAATTTGGAAAGGACAGAAGAGCTTGAAGTTGTGATTACTTCAAGCTGTGTATGTAAACCTGGAAAATAAAAGTTTGTTTCAAAGACTAAGGAAGCAGGTTAGAGGTCTGGTGTGAGCATAGGATGGGCATCAGCACCAGTGGAATAAACTTTTAGGAGACTCTAGTCCTACTTTTTCTTTCTTTCCTGTAATCACCACAATCTGTAATTACATTGTTTATATTTACCTGATGGTCTGCCTTCCTCACTAGAGCATTGGAGGGAACCAAGCACAAGGCTGCGGTTTCTCCCATCTGGGCAAAGACCTTGTCTGCCTTATTTATTGCTACATCTCCAGTGGTTTCTGGCACAAGTTAGGCTCAGGATCAGTATTTGTTGAATAAATGTATGATGAACATCAGAGAATACACAAGGAGAAAAATGCATGCAAGTCTAACTCTATGGAGAGAAGCAGATATAAACCTCATTGGGATAACATAGGGCTTCCTTGGTGACTCAGCGATAAAGAATCTGCCTTTCAGAGCAGGAGATGCACAAGATGCGGGTTCAGTTCCTGGGTCGGGAAGCTCCCCTGGAGAAGGAAATGGCAACCCACTCTAATATTCTTGCCTGGAGAACCCCATGGACAGAGGAGCTTGATGCGCTCCAGCCTACGGGGTTGCGTAGAGTCAGACATGACTGAGAGTATATGCCTACACACACTGGATAACATGAGAGGAAAAAGTGTCTTCACTTTAGCTGAAATAATTATTCNCAACCTAGATAGTATATTCAAAAGCAGAGACATTACTTTACCAACTAAGGTCTGTCTAGTCAAGGCTATGGTTTTCCCAGTGGTCGTGTATGGATGTGAGAGTTGGACTGTGAAGAAGGCTGAGTGCCTAAGAATTGGTTCTTTTGAACTGTGGTGTTGGAGAAGACTCTTGAGAGTCCCTTCGACTGCAAGGAGATCAGCCCTGGGATTTCTTTGGAAGGAATGATGCTTAAGCTGAAACTCCAATACTTTGGTCACCTCATGTGAAGAGTTGACTCATTGGAAAAGACTCTGATGCTGGGAGGGATTGGGGGCAGGAGGAGAAGGGGACGACTGAGGATGAGATCGCTGGATAGCATCACTGACTCGATGGACATGAGTCTAAGTGAACTCCAGGAGTTGGTGATGGACAGGGAGGCCTGGCATGCTGCGATTCATAGGGTCGCAGAGTCCGACACGACTGAGTGGCTACACTGAACTAAAAAGTAACTACTAGCCCATGAGTTCAGATAAACTTTGCTTCCACAAAGCTTAGTGCTTATCAGATCTGAAGCAATTTTCTTGAGTAAATGCCTTAGCTCTGCCTTCTCTTTCCTCCCAACCATATAATTTATCTCCTCATTAAAGAACTCAACCTCAAGAAGGTAGGCTCAAGAAAAAAAAGTCATGCAAACTAATTTATGGTGATGGAAGTATTCATGGTTGCCTAGGGCAGAATGGAATGGTAAACGACTGTAAAGAGGCATGAGTTATCTTCTGCAGTGTGGTTGGATTTGCCCTGAACTTTGATTGTGGTAGTGTCTACATGGATATTACATGGGTACAGTTTATTGTACCTACAATATATTCAATCTAGTTGACTCAAAAAGAATATAAGTAATTAAGACAGAGATGTCATATTCTTGTGAAATAGAGTATCATAGAGAAACATAGTCAGAACCTAAGAAGGAACCCAGCCCCACATTAATTTCATAACAAGGAAAATCTAAACACTGTTAAGTGTGTATTCTCAATCGGAGAGTAAGCAAAGCCTAAATTACATTCTTGCCCAGATAAGGACAAGAAGTGTCCTGATAAAGTGGGGGTAATTAACACCATAATTACATGAGAAACTACCTCTGGACTTATTACTCTATTTGGGGTCAATTTAAAATTTTTTCATTAAAAATAAAGTTCCTAATTCTCTAGGGAATTATTGAGTGGTACACCTTTTGTCTTAGTTTAAGATTTCCCAAAGTTCTTAGGGCCATCATCTTAATTCTTCTTTATATATTTCTCAAAGACACAAATACCTCTTCACAATTCTGAAAATTATTGTTTACAAGACAGAGGTTGTGTTTATGAACAGAAGTTTAGGTTCCCAAAAACAATAAAGGCAGTTCAGTGGAGGATATTTCTTCTCCACTGTCAGTCAATAATGGTTCACTAAACAGAATGGGAGAAATAGAGGAATATAAGAGGTATGGCTTTAAGAGGTTGGTATTACACGAAATTCTAAATTATAAAACAATTACAAATCACAAATATAAATTATAAATAACTGTTCCACTTCAAGAAGATTTTGTACTGTACAAAACTGGTATGGACCAAAAATATCTATGCTTTAAATATAAATCTCCACAGTCCATTTAACATGTTATTTGATTTAAATTGTTTAGGGAAAACTTCAGGAATATCTTGAGTATAAAGCAATTTATAAACAGGTATTAATTTAATGTATCATCCAAGAATACACAATATACCTTCATTAAAAAGAAAAAATCAGCAGATATCATGTAAGTGCTCTAATTTTGGTCTCTGTGACATTCCTAATGAGGCAGGCAATAGGAAGTGCAGATTGTCCCATTTTTGGATGGGAAGTTGAGTGTTGAGAGCGTAAGTGATTTTCCTGGAGTAACTCACCAAATTAGAAGGGATGGCCGGATAGCTGATTTCCAAATATATCACTGTTTAAGGAGACAAATGCATCTTCCTTCTGTAGTTATATTTGGAAAATACCATACTCCGAATTATCTTTCATTCTTTTCAAAGAGCTTCTCATATATTATACCTTCATTCATTTGTTCACTCATTAAAGAAACAGTCATTAAAAATCTACTAAATGCCAGCCTCCAAATTTGTTCACTCATTAAAAAACAGTCATTAAAAATCTACAACAAAAGAGACACAGACATATAGAACGGACTTTTGGCCTCTGAGGGAGAGGGAGAGGGTGGAATGATTTGGGAGAATGGCATTGAAGCATGTATACTATCATGTAAGAAACGAGGTGCTGGTCTATGTTCGATGCAGGATGCAGGATGCTTGGGGCTGGTGCACAGGGATGATCCAGAGAGACGTTGTGGGGTGGGAGGTGGGAGGGGGATTCAGGATTGGGAGCTCATGAGTGTTAGATTTTAGTTGGGGTAAAAGATATATAAACACTTTAAACACCAAATAGTAGAGTCCAACGATATAGGTAGTTATAAGGTATTAAGATGGGCTTCCCAGGTGGCTCCGTGATAAAGAATCTGCCTGCCAATGCAGGAGACTCAGGTTGGATTCCTGGGTCAGGAAGAGCCCCTGGAGAAGGAAATGACAACCCACTCCAGTATTCTTGCCTGGGAAATCCCATGAACAGAGGATCCTGGCAGGCTACAGTCCATAGGGTCACAAAAGAGTTGGATAGGACTTAGTGATCAAACAACAAGGTGTTAAGATAACACCAAGGAGACTTAGTTAAGCCAGCTTCTTGTGGCCAAGAGAAATTAAAGAATTCTTGAAAGACATGACATCTGAGCTGAGTTTCAAAGACCTTATGCAAGTTAGCCAGGAGAATGAAACAGTGGTAGAGAGAAGGGGTGGGGTGATAGTAATATGATGTATGTGCTCAGTTGAATCCAACTCTTTGCCATCCCCTGGACTGTAGCCCACCAGGCTCCTCCATCCATGAGATTTTCCACCCAAGAATACTGGAAAGGATTGCTATTTTCTTCTGCAGGGGATCTTCCAGACCTAGGGACCAAACCTATGTCTCCTATACTGGAGGCAGATTCTTTACCACTGAGCCACCTAGGAAGCCCCGGATAAAGAAGATAAAACTTACCAAATCCTAACATTTTAAAGGAACTGAGAATAAAGTACTTGCATTTGAATAATAAAAAGGAAAAATTGGGGGGCTGTGAAGCAACATACACAAGTTCTGTTAGTTGACAGCAGTTAGTTGACTTTGCTTGTACTGAGCTCTTTCTTCACTGTTTCCCATTTCCAATTCATGTGAAAACAGTAGTTAAATGTTGGCTATTTTGAAAAAACGTGGTTTGTATTGGTCATTTTTCACCTCTAAAAAATAAAAATAATATATAAGAATAATAATTTTAATTCTATATTTATTCACAAATTCTGTGAACTTTGCTATCATTTAGCTTTTTTAAATTAGAGAATAATTACTTTATAATATTTGTTTTTAAATTAGAGAATAATTACTTTATAATATTTGTGATCATTTTTGCCATACATCAACATATGCTGGCCATAGGTATGCATATGTCCTCTCCCTCTTAATCTTCCATCCGATTTCCATCCCTATCCCACCCCTCGAGGTTGCCACAGAGCATGGCTACGGGTTCCCTGTGTCATCTATCTATACATCAAACTCTCACTGGCTATCTGTTTTACATATGGCATTGTACACGTTTCAATGCTAAGGAATAACAATTTTTGAAAATATGACTTTCTAGTTGAGACCATCACCATCCATATCATTCAGTTCAGTTCAGTAGCTCAGTCATGTCATTAGCATATCACTTTATTTTTCAAATGGTTTCTATATATTATTTCAAAATAAACAAGGGATTAGATCCTATCTATTTCAAAACAACCCAGGGATTAGATCCTGTCTCCATAATGCAAATTGGGCACATATGGTTGGAAGAAAGAAGGATAAGAGAAGAAAACTAACTTGACAAAAATCACATGGTAAGTGACAGAGTGCACACAAAAATGCAACTTTTCTGAATTTCCAATTCAAGATCCTTCTACTCTCAGTTAGCTCTGAGAAGCATGCAAAGGAAGACTTTTAGTATTTTTGCCTTAATATGTCACTATGATTTTTTATTATTGATGTAATACATGCCCATTATTCCTTACCCTAAATATCAGAAGTATTATTACTGCAGGTGAGGGAGGGAGTTACATGGTATAAAGAGGTCAAATACTTAGAACTTTCAAAGAGATGCCACCAATGCTCGTGTTACATAGTCATATATCCATAATGTCACAGTTAAAGCATACAAGAGTAAATCTATTTCTGATGTCAGAAAATAATAGCTTTTATCCACTCATTCCACATGCCCCCCTTTTAAGACACAGGGGGGAAAATCTTTGCCTTATTTAAGTACCATAAATTCAGAGAATGAAATAATTCACCGTGTTATTTTTCAATCACTCAGCTAAATTCAAGTTCCCTTTGACACTGATGCTATTCCCAATTCAACATTGCTTTCAACCCTCCCTTTCAATTAGCTGGGCTTCTGTTTGCTTACTTTGTCCGTGGTTATAGCCTTCCCTCATGGACCTAAGATCACTGTTTTCCTTTCTCTTTATGCTCTGTGAGCATCAAGTATCATGGGGCATGCGTGTAATTGTCATTCAGTGTGAAAAAGCCAGCTGGAGGTATTACAATCATGTCAATACACCAGTCAGCAAGAAAACCTCCAAGCCAATTGTTTCTATTTAGATGTAATATTCCATGGATTGAAATTTGCTGCTCCTACAAACTTCTGAGAGATATTACCATGTTTTCATACTTTTATACAACCAACTAATAAAAATATGTGTGTATGTATGAATATAATAAATTTATATCTATAAATATATATAATTGTACCAAAGAAAATAAAATTCATCATACAGAACATATGCAGAATCAGAAATTATTTAATTATCTGTACTATAAAAGATGAAATCTTAGGGCTCTGAGAGACTGTGAGAGGTTAGGTGGAGCAGATCAGCTCACTTGCTAAAAACTAAGGTGAAATTAATCAAAGACCTACTATTTTTTCTCTACAGAAAATTCTCCAATCTTAGAACCTCTCTTGACTTCTACTTTGATATTAAGTATGATGCCCCAAGTCCTTCCTGGGTACCAATATCTTGTTCAATAATCACTTAAGCTCCTTTCNTCAATATGCCAGCAAATTTGGAAAACTCAGCAGTGGCCACAGGACTGGAAAAGTCAGTTTTCATTACAATCCCAAATAAGGGCAATGCCAATATTCAAACTACTGCACAATTGCACTGACTTCACACGCTAACAAAGTAATGCTCAAAATTCTCCAAGATAGGTGTCAACAGAGCATGAACCAAGAACTTCCAGATGTTCAAGCTGTATTTAGAAAAGGCAGGGGAACCAGAGATCAAATTGTCAACATGCATTGGACCATACAAAAAGCAAGAGAACTCCATAAGAATATCTACTTCTGCTTTACTATGACTATGCTAAAACCTTTGACTGTGTGGACCACAACAAACTGTGAAAAATTCTTCAAGAGATGGGGATATCAGACCATCTTAACTGCCTTTTGAGAAATCTGTATGCAGGTCAAGAAGCAACAGTCAGAACCAGACATGGAACAATGGACTGGTTCCAAATAGGGGAAAGGAGAATGTCAAGGCTATATTTTGTCACCCTGTTTATTTAACTTATACGCAGAGGACATCATGCGAAATGCCAGGCTGAATGAAGCACAAGCTGGAATCAAGATTGCTGGGAGAAATATCAATAACTTCAGATATGTAGATGACACCACCCTTATGGCAGAAAGCGAAGAGGAACTAAAGAACCTGTTGATGAAAGTGAAAGAGGAGAGTGAAAGAGATGGCTTAAAACTCAACATTCAAAAAACAAAGATCATGGTATCCAGTCCCATCACTTCATGGAAAATAGATGCAGAAACAATGGAAACAGAGACAGATCTAATTTTTTTTGAGCTCCAAAGTCACTCCAGATAGTGACGGTAGTCATGAAATTAAGACGCTTGTTCCTTGGAAAAAAAGCTATGACCAACCTAGACAGCATATCAAAAAGTAGAGACATTACTTTGCCTACAAAAGTCTGTCTAATCAAACTATGGTTTTCACAGTAGTCATGTATGGATGTGAGAGTTGGACTATACAGAAAGCTGAGCACTGCAGAATTGACACTTTCGAACTGTGGTGTTGGAAAAGACTCTTGAGAGTCCCTTGGACTGCAAAGAGATCAAACCAATCAATCCTGAAGGAAATCAGTCCTAAATATTCATTGGAAGGACTGATACTGAAGCTGAAACTCCAAGACTTTGGCCACCTGATATGAAAAACTGCCTCATTGGAAAAGCCCCTGATGCTGGGAAAGTTTGAAGGCAGGAGCAGAAAGGGATGATAGAAGAAGTAAAAGGAACTCGGCAAACATAAACCCCGCCTGTTTACCAAAAACATCAGATGGCATGCCCGACTCTATGGACATGAGTTTGAGCAACCTCTGGGAGTTGCAGAGTCAGGCACAACTGAGCAACTGAACTGAACTGAACTAAAACAACTAGAATTTTAGTAGCATTGGACTTTAATCCAGATCTTAGGGCTCCTCCTAATTGGAAGCATTTGAAACATTGTGTATTTGCCATAGTTTTCTTCTTTGTAATATGAGTAAACTGTGGTCACCCTCAACTTAGCATACGAAATGATAAAAAATGTAAAAATTACAATCTAAAACTTTGAATGAGCAAAATAGTATGCAAAGCATTTGCCTGTATTATTAATGGCTCCTTTTCCCTTTCAAGGGTTAAGTTTTCCTTGAAAAGAAGTCAACACATTACACTAGAATTCCACTAGTGTGCCTTAAAATCTCTCAAAGTGAAAATAAAAATGGGCATGTCCCTGGGCCACACTTCCTATTGATTCTGACCCAACAGGTGTGAGATAGGCACTCTGGTGGTTCAAGTGTAAATGCTGCACTTGACCTGCCCAATAGCAGAATGTGTCACTCATTTTCTGTGAAGCTGCTGCTCTCTCTTAAGTTAGGACTTACTCTGTAATGAGTGAACATGTGAACCACACTGGCTGTTCAGTGAATCTGGTTTAATATTGATAAGTGTATGAGGCCTTAAGAGAAAAAACAGTTGCATACTGGCCTCCCATTGGAATAATTCTTTTATCCCCATTACCAAGTTCTGAAGCCCAGTACAGGGTGGAAATGAGGAAAGTTTGATGAATGGTGAAGTATTTTTCATTTATGATCTTTTCCTACTCAATGCATTTTCTCTTATGTCTTTTGGAAAGTGCTAGAAAAAAATTTATAAAGATAAGGTGCTTTAATAAATCAACATCTGGTAATAAGGTGCTTCCTTCTCATTGTAAGATGTCTCTGTACCTGTGTGTTTGAGAGAGAAAGAAAGAAAGGAGAAAAAGAAAGAGCATTTTTGGTTGCAGCAGGTGAATACACAGAGAATCATGTCTGAAGGCAACGTGGCTGCGACAGTTCCCACACTCTACCACGGGACTGTGTCCCAAAATGTTATCAAACTCAGGTCCAGCTGCTCCCTGCTTAAAATTAGTAACCAGGGGGCAAGTGTTGCTAGAAAGGAAAGCTGCTTTTAATCAGAATGTCATCAATCTGGGGAGAAGGTGGACTCAGTGTCCGCAAAAACTACCTCTGAAAATTCTGCTCTATCATGAAGATTCTTAAAGGGAAAAAGGGAAGTAACCTGAGTTATTCATTAAGAGAGGGCGTCAGAGTCATCACTATCCCCCTTGAAAGCAGGAGGAGAAAGGGATGACAGAGGATGAGATGCTTGGATGGCATCCCCGACTCGAATGCAGGCTTGTCAATTCTTCATGATCTTTCTTTAAATGCATCTTGTTCACACAGTTTGTTCAAAAGGTTATTGAAAAAGAAGCTGGGGAAGAGACTTGGTCATCTGTTAATTACTTCTTCTTTGATCTACTGAAGGAACCAGCAGGTTAAGTGAAGCACTGGGTGATTAAAAGATTTGAAAGGTGTGCTTGGGGTGGAGATGAGTAGATAGTTACATGTTGCATTGTTAAAGTGATATGGGAAGAGGCTTCCTGCTGAGGACTGTCTCCTGCAAAGAACTTTTACAAAAATAGAGAAAACCAACAGCAAACCTTGGGGGTCACATTGTGATTACCACACAACAAATCTCTACAGATCAGTACCAGCAGTCAGTCCACCACTGGAAGTTCTCCTATGAAGACATAATACACTGAGATTATCACATAAAACTGCAAGACACTGTTCCTGACAATGGTGCTGTGGGCATGTGAGCAAGATCATGTAGAGGAAGGCTTGTAATTATGAAACATTCTTGGCTTTTATATGTTGTTAACCTTCTGGCTGGGTGTTACCCTTCCTTGCTACTTATCATTCACTGTTCAGTTCAGTTCAGTCGCTCAGTCGTGTCCCACTCTTTGTGACCCCATGCATCACAGCACGCCAGGCCTCCCTGTCCATCACTTTCTCCCAGAGTTCACTCAGACTCACGTCCATCGAGTCCGTGATGCCATCCAGCCATCTCATCTTCGGTCATCCCCTTCTCCTCCTGACCCCAATCCCTCCCAGCATCAGAGTCTTTTCCAATGAGTCAACTCTTCGCATGAGGTGGCCAAAGTACTGGAGTTTCAGCTTTNCGTTTCTCATGATGTACTCTGCATAGAAGTTAAATAAGCAGGGTGACAGTATACAGCCTTGACATACTCCTTTTCCTATTTGGAACCAGTCTGTTGTTCCATGTCCATTTCTAACTGTTGCTTCCTGACCTACATATAGGTTTCTGAAGAGGCAGGTCAGTATTAGGTCTGAAATTTTAATTTACTGAAATTGCAGATGTAATTAATATGTTAACTGCTCTGTGCACTCCATCAATTATTGCATCTGTAGCTGCTTTATCTATCCTCCTATGAATGAACAGTTTGCCTTTTATTCTTGTACATATTTCCTTGTCTTCATTTCTTCTTTGCTCACCTCACCAAACTGGCCAAAATGAAAAGTTCAATAACACTAAGTGGGTCAGGAAATGGAGAAATGTAATTTCTGTGCATGGGATGCTGTACACCTGCTTGGGAGACCAATCCAACGATGCTTGGCACTAGTGATGATCAAAGGTCCGTTTTGCATTTTGTTTAGGAAACATTCAGAACCACTTTTACTTGGCACTACTGTATCCGTTTCTGTGGCAGGTAAGCAGCGTCTTCCTCTCGCTGTCTCAAACACTGAGAGCCGCTGTGCCACTTCTATACTTTTCGAGCAACAGAGACTCCAGAGGGCTGGGAAACCGTTTAAAGTGTTTAAATCTTTTTGAGCATGTTTATTGTAAATTCAGGTGTAAATGAAAATATCACTAGAAAGTAAGTAACGAAACTGATGTTTCATTCCATCCTATACTAGTGATGCTTTGCGAACTTGCACAGTTATTCAAGCATGTTTTATCAAGTAGTTCCCCAGCCTCCCCATCCTGGGGAGGCTCTAAACACCCAACCCTTCCACTCTCCCCCTTCTCTTTGCTCTGATCCTGTCGCCTCTCTCTCCTTCTGTCTCTCAATGTACCCTTCGTCTGCGTAACAAACAACAGCAACAGAAAAACAACAACAACAACCACCACCACCTAGTGATTCTTGGTCCTGGCTGCCGATTGAAGAACCACCTAGGGAACTTTCAAAAACACCAGTCCCTAGGATTCATTCATCTCCAAAGATCCTGACTGCTGCTGCTGCTAAGCCGCGTCAGTCGTGGACGACTCTGTGCGACCCCATAGACGGCAGCCCACCAGGCTCCCCTCTCCCTGGGATTCTCCAGGCAAGAACACTGGAGTGGGTTGCCATTTCCTTCTCCAATGCATGAAGGTGAAGAGAAAGTGAAGATCCTGATTAGGCTGGGTTTAAAGCCCTGGTATTGTACAATTCAACAAAGGCTTCCCAGGTGGTGTTGGTGGTCAAACTTGCCTGCCAACGCAGAAGATGCACGTTTGATCCCTGGGTTGGGAAGATCCCCTGGAGAAGGAAATGGCATCCCACTGCAGTCTTCTTGCCTGGAGAATCCAAGGACAGGGGAGGCTGGCGGGCTAGAGTCCAGGGGGCTGCAAAGAATCGCACACGACCAGAGCCACTTAGCACACGTAGCACGCTACACAATATAACTCACCAATATAGAGGTTTACACGAGGCGATCACTTAGAGACACACTACATGTAATACCCATTCTATCGTCTTCATCTTTCACTTTGTTTTGGAATCTGTAACACGGGCAAACTTTTCACGTGAATCACTCCTGCTGACTAACAGTGTGAATCTGGAGAAATTTCTTCATCGTGGTGTCCTATTTTTCCCCCTCATCTGTAAAACAGAGGTAATAATCACAACATACTTTTCAGGGCAATTGCAAGCATCAAATTAAATTATACATGCAAGTAAATGGAAAGCAATNCTAACAGTGTGAATCTGGAGAAATTTCTTCATCGTGGTGTCCTATTTTTCCCCCTCATCTGTAAAACAGAGGTAATAATCACAACATACTTTTCAGGGCAATTGCAAGCATCAAATTAAATTATACATGCAAGTAAATGGAAAGCAATTTACAAATGTTAATTATTACAAGTCTCCCTGCTCAACGTTACCATATGTTGTTTGAATTACAGCTTCTGTACATGTTGAATGGTTGTAATTTCCTGTTTATTTTTTGGATGTATCTTTATACTTAGAGTCTAAACCTCAATTCAATTAAGACTTTTTTAAGGGAAAAAGCAAGACCTAGAATTCTTTGGAATATTTTATTCTCTCCATTTCCAGTGACAAAATGAGAGTCAAATAACATTGAGCTGGATATNTCAGAAAAGAATAGAACACTTCTTAATTCATCTACCAGTCCAGCAAAATCTGAATACAAAAGCCAGATAGAGACATTAAAAGCAAAGAAAAGTCTATCCTTTATGAATATAGATGCAAAAGCTCTCAGTGATATCACACCAAACCCAGCAGCACAATAATTATATATCATGTCCTAATATGATTTATTCCAGAAATTCAAGCGTGGTTGAACATGAGAAAATCAATCAATGTAACACACCACATTGATGAATAGGGGAAGAAAAACATAATCATTTCTATCAATCCAAAAAGGAATTTATTTGACAGACTTGTAAACTGAAATCCATAAAACATTGCTGAAAGAAAAGGGAAGGCATCCTATGTTCATGGGTAGAAAGAAAATACTGTTAAGATGGCAATATTACTGAAAGCAATCTACAGATTCAATGTGATTCTTCTCAAAATTACAACAGGCCTGTTTTGTAAAAATGGAAAAGCATGTTATTCCAATCCATGTTGAAGTGCAAAGGGTCCCAAATAGCAAAACAATTTTGAAAAGAACAAAGTCAAAGGATTCAAATTTTCTGATTTCAAAACTTATTATAAAGCTATAGTAATCAAAGCAGTNGTTTTGTAAAAATGGAAAAGCATGTTATTCCAATCCATGTTGAAGTGCAAAGGGTCCCAAATAGCAAAACAATTTTGAAAAGAACAAAGTCAAAGGATTCAAATTTTCTGATTTCAAAACTTATTATAAAGCTATAGTAATCAAAGCAGTTTGATAGTGGCTTAAGGATAGGCATACACACCAATGGAATAGAAGTGAGAGTCCAGAAATAAACCCCTACATCTAAGGCTGCTTAAATTTGAGAAGGATACCAACTCCACTCAGTAGGAAAAAGAAGTCTTCAACAATACTATTGGCACAATTGAATTTCTACATGCAAAAAAAAAAAAAAAGAAAGAAAGAAAATTGGACCTCTATTTCACAACACATACAAAAATTAACTCAAAATGAATTAATGAACCAAATACTAGAGCTAAAAGCATAAAACTCACACTGGAAAACATAGGGTAAATTTTCATGACTTTTGATTTGGCAATGAATTCTTATCACACTAAAAGAAACAAAAAAAAAAAGCAAATCAGATTTTCTTAAAATTCAAAAGTGTGCAGCAAAGGACAATATTAATAAAGTTAAAAGTGATTCAACAACAAAAAGACAAATAGTCCAATACAAAACTTGGCAAAGAACTTGAACAGACACTTCTCTGAAGATGATATACAAATACTCAATCACGGGAAAAATTCTCAGTATCCTTATCACTGAAGTGAAAGTGAAGTCGCTCAGTTGTGTCCGACTCTTTGCTACCCCATGGACACCAGGTTCCTCTGTCCATGGGATTTTCTAGGCAAGAGTACTGGAATGGGTTGCCTTTTCCTTCTCCAAGGAACTTCCCGACCCAGGGATAGAACCCAGGTCCCCCGTGTTGTAGACAGATGCTTTACTGTCTGAGCAGGGGTATGCAAATGTAAATGACAATGAGATACCACTTCATACACATTAATTTATTAATTAAATTTTAAAGCTCAGAAAACCACAAGTGTTGGCAAAGATGTGGAGAACTTGGAATCTTCATATATTGCTGATGGAAATAAAAAATGGTGCAGCTGCTTATGAAAAGCAACTTGGTGGTTCTTCAAAAAGCTAAACATGAAATATGGCCCAGCAATTCCACTCCTAAGTATTAATATATAGACCAAAAGAATTCAAAACAGGGACTGAGACAAATGCTTATGTGTCAATGTTTATGGAAGCATTATTTAATAACCCAAAATATTTATCCATGGGTTAAAAATATGACATATCAGTATCCTCAGGGGGTGGATTTCAGGATGCCCTATGGATAGCAAAACCCACTGATACTCAAGTCCCTCATATAAAATGAAGTACTATTTGCACATAACCTATGTACAACCTCCTGTATTCTTTAAATCATCTCTAGATTACTCATAATACCTAAGACAATGTGAATACCATGTAAATAGTTACTTGCTGTTGCTTGGTCACAGTCGTGTCTGAAATTTTTGCAACCCCATGGATCCCATAGCCTGCCAGGCTCCTCTGTTTATGGAATTCTCCAGGCAAGAATACTGGAGTGGGTTGCCATTTCTTTCTCCAGGGGAATCTTCCCAACATAGGGATTGAGTCTGCATCTCCTGTATTAGCAGGTGGATTCTTTACCACTGAGCCACCAGGGAATGCAACAAATTCAACTTTCTTTTTGGAACTTTCTGGAATTTTTCCTTCTTTGTATTTTTGATCCATAGTTGGATACACCTGAGGATGTACAGCCCACAGATATAGAATGCCAACTGTATACTCAACAATGAAATATTAGAACATTTAATCATAGAAGGAGTAAGTTCAAATACATGCTGCAACATTATAAACTTTAAAAAGATGCTAAGGGAAATAAGCTAGAGACAAAAAGACAAATATTGCATAATTTCACTTATGTTAGATATCTAAAATACACAATTCATAGGGACAGAACATAAATTAGATGTTATAAGGGATGGAGGGGGCAAGAGGAATGGGGAGTTGTTGCTTAATGGTTATACAGGTTCCATTTGGATTGAGGAAAAAACTGGAGATAGATAGTAAATGAATGCACAACATTGTGAGTGTAATTAATGCCGATAAATTGTATACTTCAAAAACAATTAAAATGGCAAATTTTACCAATAAAAAGATTTAATAAGTGACTTAGCAGCAGCAGCAGCAGCAAGGACCCTAAATTTAATACATTCTCTATTAATTTAATAGAGATTTAAGGAGCCCATTTACTATTCTTTAGTGCTTCACTTTTATTTCTGTTTTGTATCACTGGGTTAGTGGTGCCTCTTTAGCATGTCCAAAAGTCTAGCAAAGTTCTCATTAAGCAAGCACAAGAAAATCTGTAGAAGCAGTAGAAGTATGTATGTATGCATACATACTTATATATATACACACACACACACATTATATATAGGGTGTATACACACATACATTCATACGTACATATGTGTATGTATATACACTACACAACAGTGCACATATATAATGTATATATGTGTGTACGCTATATGTATAGTATGTATATATATGCATATATACATATATATGTGTGTGTGTGCATACATATATATGTCTAATTCTTCCATAGATTTTCTTGTGCTAGCTTAAGGAGAACTTTGCTAGATTTTGAATATACAAATACAGTGTGTATGTGTGTGTATATATATATATATATATGGCCTGCTCTTTCATATTCAGATACAATTATTTATCCATAAAGCAACATAGACATTAATAAAATGAATGTAAAAATACTACATATAAATACATAGGCAAAGTATATACAACATTTTTGATAAAATAAAGCTTCTGATTGCATGAATTTTCTTGCTCTTTAACACATATGGTCTCTAATATTTCCATGATTTTTGTCTTATTTACTTTACATATAGTGTTAACATGTTAAATATGACATGAAGATTATTTTGTGGCTTAGAAGCAATGTTTTAATGAACTCCATTAAGATTTTCTTCCCTGTATTATTTGCAGCCTACAACTGGTGAAATGTCTCCTGCATTCTCTCGTCTTCTGAGGCCATTCCCTTTTCTGGGTTTCTCCGTGAGTTCAAACTCCAATCTCTGCCTACTCCAAGCTACTCTTGATTAACTTGGTTCTTTCTGAGTAAACACAGCAGCACAAAACAACCTCACTTTAAAAAAATACCATTTTTCTGTAAAACCTAACATAAGCGAAATAAAGTTTTATCTTTCAACATAACACCATCATCAGGAATGCATAACTGCTTTTTTTCGTGGTCTACATATGCATAGCTATGTAGCAGGGTATAGAAGAGAATCATCTGTATGTCACTGATTCAGGCTCCAAATGAAATCTGCCCTCCAAATATCCATGATATTCAGTGGATAGATTCAGGGAGAGGCAGAGATATCTGAAACAGAGTTGACAATGGGAAAAGAAAGAGAAGGAATGTAAGAAATACTGCTGAGGGATATTCACAATATCTATCAATATTCACAATATCTATCACAATATTCACAATATCTATCAATGTAAGAAATATGGAAGAAAGGAACTCAAAGCTCACAGAAACTGAAAGAAGGTGAAACAAAGCCAATGGTTTCCCTCCAGTAAAGAATGGAGGAAAAAGGAGTTTGAGGTTCTAATGGGACAGAACCTTAAATAGGAATTTTCAAGTAGAACACTGAGATTCAAAAACTGAAAATTTCAGAAAAGAAGACAGAGCAAAGGACTCAAAGCTGCAGCAAATGACATGGAGGAGGACCAGTTTCAGAGACAGCAGGACCTAAAGGACAGCATGGAAAGCAAGTGCAGAGTAAGGGGTGAAAACTATTCCATAGAACATGAGGTGGGAGGAGTCACTTGCATGTGGCAGATAAGGGATTATGAAGAATTCTTAGGAAAGGTATTTCTTTGTAATTATAGTATTGGGAGTCACACAGTAATGGCATGAAGGTGATGAAGTAGGCAAGGAAATCAACATATAGCCGTTCCTTCCAAACGGCTAATAATGAAAAGAAAAAGAGCTTGAGAAAATGGCCTGTGGAAGTAACAAGGCAAAATGAGTTATTATTTTATTAATATTTTTTAAGACTAAAGGTAGTAATAAAACTTAAAGAAGTAGATCAAGTCAAGGGACGAAAAGGGCTAATGAATGGGGGCAAGAAAGTGGAGTAGTAGAGAATGAATGAAATCCTGAATCTCTAGCTGAAGGATGAATCTCTAACAAGGCTGAATCTCTAGGCTTGGGAAGAGGAAGACAACAGCTAAAACAGATAGGAGAAATGAAAGTCCAGATAAAAGATTTCAAAGGAGGAATCGCCCAGAATAACTCCATCAGCCTCAATTCAACAGGCCCAGTTGTCCTCTGATGAAAATGAAAAGAGTAGAGGTGGCTTCGAGGTTCAAAGGCAGAAAAAATCATTTGAAAGAGAGTCAGCAAGATAAGGAGCAAGCAAGAGATGAATAAAGGAACTATCAAAACAATAAACAAAAGCCCTCTTGGAAATAATGGAAATTCAAGGGAAGACTAGATTTCATTAAAGCAGGCATTGAGAGATTCACATGTAGGATAAATTAAGGATGGGGTAGCATTCACTTATGAGAAAAACAAGGTTCCTAGGAAAAAGGCAGAGGAGCAGAAAGGAACAGGAAGCCAGGGAGCCGGGTACAACTGTGGGTGTGGGATGAGATGGAGATGTTTTGTACCTGCTAGGAAAAGCTGTGGGTATCTTATTTAGTGGGTAGAATTTCATTAAAGATGTGGGATTCAGTCAAGGAAAGGCTATCTGGTTCATGATTGGCAAATGATACTTGCCACCTCTTCCCCTAGGCTCAGGAGAGGAACGTGTGGTGCTGAAAGGGACAGATTTTGTTTTCACTCCTGTTGGCTGCCGGCATGGGGCCCAGCAAAAGCAGAGTCACGCAAGTGCAAACTTGCTGCTTTTTAAGCAACGACGAGCTGGCAGGGAAGAGATCCTCTCTTTATCATGTATTTATTTATTTATAATTTGTATACCATCCATATCCAAATGGATTTGAAGCAGTTTGCAATAAAAACACATGTACACATGTCACAAGATACTTAAAATAAAGGTCAGAGAGAGCCTAGAAAAAAAGGATCTTATAGCATGTTGCTCTGTAGGAAAAGTAGCTAAGAAGAGAAGACAGCTTGAGGACAAACAGGGCCGTCTGAGGATAAACGTTTCCAGGGGACGCCCTTCCTTGATGGTTTTGTCTATGACAACTACAAGAGAAAACCTTTTGTGTGGGAGCATGCCCAGAGCAAAGGTCCCAAGCCTAGGATGAGAAGAGCAGGGTCTGGTGCTCAGAGAGAAGATGCTGCCAAGTCTATGTGCATTGTTCTCACTGCCCTCAACCCAGGCGGGAACACTGCTGGGGTGCAAATGGCTTTCCTGATAATCAGCAGAGGGGCCCAATCCACCACTGTCTCCAGGAGACTTATCACATGAGACTTTGAATGCCAAGTCAATGAAGGCTAAAGACAAAAGATCTAGACCCCAGGGCCTTGGAATCGGCTCCATTTTAATGCTTCCTCTAGGACACAGCCACTTCTTCACATGCATTAAAACCTCACCAAGGCTGGTTTCCAGGTCAGCACAAAAGAACACTGAATGCCATCCAAGAAGTCCTCGCGCTCTAAGAATCCTAATGGAGCAGCAGCACTGTGACCACACACCAGGCAGGCACGATGACCAAGTGGAAAGCAGAGGCCTGCCATCCAGTCCCAACAGGCGTCTGTAACCTCACTGTGCTCCCATACAGTGCGGTTTTCTTTTGACACAGGACAGGGTGCTGCTCCAAGAAATTTCAGAGAGCCCTTCTCTTCTCACACTCTACCCCCTGCCAGTGGTCCACCTGAAGCTGACCACAGCTAGAGCACTGGCTCACAGGCCAGGCCAACTTGGCAGTGGCAGATAAGTGCTAACAACTTGTCACCTTCTATGCCACAGACACGCTCTCCATCGTGGCTGTGGCTGCTGCTGGGACTTTTTATAAAATGGGCAATGCAGATAGGTTAAGGCAGGGGTCCCCAGCCCCTGGGCCACAGACCAGTACCCCCACCTCGGTCCTGTGGAAAAACCATCTTCTGAAAAACTGGTTCCTGGGGCAAAAAGTTTGGGGACCTCTGGATTAAGAGATCTTACTTAAGGGGTCTTGACTTTTTTACTAGCAATATCCACAGGGAAATATGATTGTTAGCAAGAAGTAAGCAAATGATAGGAGAATGCATAGAGTACTGACATCAGAAGAGATGAAGTGTAAAGACATACATCAGAAGTTTTTACTCATGTAGTTCTATTCCTGTTTTATTGAAGAAAATGGCTCTCTCTTTTATGCTTGACACACTGAGTCTATCTGAGGGGTTAAAAGTGTTCCAGGTCAATGACACCTGTAGGAAATGCAAAAACCCAGGTGCTACTGGCTTAGAGAAGAGCCAAGGTTTGGGCCCCTCCATGATTTCCCTCCCTGTGACCTCTTCCTGGGACTGAAGAAATGAGTCACATAGGAACTGGCAGAGAGTTGTCAGGCTGGACCAACCTCATCAACAGTGTAGATCACATCTCAATCAGCTCACGTCATTTTGCTGTCAACTCTCAAGGCCAAAGAGTTGATAAAGATGGGACCACAGTGTCTCCATTTAGAGGGTAGTTTTCAAGCTTTCTGTGTCCAAGATTTATCATATTTCTCTAGCAGGTTGAGCATTCCACTAATTCCTTCTTTACACAAGGAGATGAAAATAGAAGCTGCTACCATCTCAAGTGTCTGGAAATCACCCACTCAAGCTATTTTATTCACTAAGGATGTGCCCTGCCCCCGTTATTCTAGGCGGTCAGGTATTGACTTTCACTATATTTGCTATACTAATGGTTTCTCCTAGTATCCCCACCCACCCTAACCAATAGTTGAGTTCAAATACCTTGACATCTGTCTCCATAACTTTAGGCTTTTTCTCCACCAGCCTGAGAGAGGATTGCCTTCCTTCCATTCTGTGTCATGATCTACAGTAATAGGTTCAAGAGGTGGAAACCTGGTTCCAGCCTCCCCGATGCTTTGACTCACCCTCGTAAAAAGTTATTGGTGTCAGCCTTGGTCTAGCAATTGCCTCTCCCCCCAACAGCCCTTGGCTTCTATAATTTTACTTCCCCCTGCTTCACCATACAATAAACCTAAGGAGCTCTCACATTCCTTTGCTGAGCACCCACCACCACCATGTCAAACAAGGAGAGAAAAATAACTTCCTGCTGAAAATCCACATGGCCATGAAGTTCTAAGTAACTTAATCAACATACAGAAGCAGGTCACACTCCACAGAAATGAAAATGCATCAAGGACAGGGAAAAGAGAAAACACGATCTATGTTCAGGAACTGCATCAGCTCCAGTCCATCAAAAGAGTAGGGGAGAGGGGAAAAAGAGGGGGAAAAGAGTAACCTGACAATTTGAACTGAGTATAATGTTTCAATATTTTGTCCTAGAATTTGTACTGTATATTGCAATATGTAACAGGAATCCCGATATATATGACCTGCTCACATATTTATAGTTACTATCAGCAGGAAATGAACCAACAACATTCCTTAACCCCTTACTATGTGTTTGGCCTGATTATCTTACATTATCTAAGAGTAGAAATACAGGTTTAGAAACATTTCTCTCCTCTCCCCACATATACATTTTCTGAATAATTCCATCAAATATATATGTATATATATATACATACACATGTATATATATCATCACAACCCTAAAGGCATACAGACAGTTGCAGGCTCAGGTTCCTTTTTTATGTTCTTGTACACAGCTCACACTCAGTTGATTTCAGTTTAGAATACTCCAAGGGCCATAGGAGGGAGAGGCGATAAGCTCTGCTGCTGAAACTACCATATGACTGTTGTAATGACTGCCTTGCATAGGAGTGCATGCTTCTTGCACAAAGAAGGAAGATATGACCAGGCAACTGCCTAACCCAGAGCTCCCTGTGGAGGAGCTTCCTGGGCCATAATGACACTATGAGCACTTACCGCCTCTCTCTCCTAGTGGCTACTAAAAAAAAAAAAAAAGCACACGGGAAAAAGAAAGGAAGAAGCACACATAAACACTAATATCATGAGAACAAGCTTGGGCAGGGCTGAGTTGCAGGGGAAAAATAGATGAGTCCCCCCAGGGAACCTGTAAGGGTGCCAGGAAAGTTAAATTTGAAGACGAGACTGAATAATTACTGAAAAGTCTTTTACAAAATACTGCTTTCTAAGCTTTCACATACTTAATACTTTCCTCCTTGTGTATCTCCCTGTGGTACTAGCTGAAAAACTTAGAATATTCTTCAAGGTGTTCATATTTTCAAAGAGATAGCTGGAGACAGATCAAATTCAGGTAAGAATACTTCATAAGGCCTGGACAAGGAAGAAATACATTTGAGTAGAATGAGCAGTGTTGATACTGAAGAGGAGGAGAGGTAAACCAAGACCAAGACTCTTATCTCATGGACGACTTAGTATGTGAAGAGTGGGCTCAGAAAGTAAAGAAACTTGTCTGTGGGCACATAGCAACTAATTGGGAGAGCCAGAGCATGAACATAATGCTTGCTGATTTCAATGCAATACTGGCTGCATTAAACTCCACCCTTTAAGTCAGCCTCCTGGCCTGTAATATATGCTCTTACTAATCCTTGCTTTACCTGGCTACTAGGTTCATCACAGAAAATCACATTCCTCTAGACATCACCCATTTGATATTTCGATGGCTCCATGACCAGTTACCTACAGCTGAGTTTCTCAGATGTTTCCCCCTGGCCCTGTACATCTGGAGGATGATGTTCATGCATATGACACTGGATTTCTTGTGTTGACACAATGAGTCGTATAGCTATAAGACCACTTCCTTTCTTACCAGTAATTCAGTAATTGCCCTGGTATACAAAAGAATGCAAGTGACACTGTTTACCCAGATAATCAGTTAGCTGCTTGGATAGGATGTGAAGTCCCTTTTATATACAGATGGATGTATATATATCCTCTTCATCTGCTGAAGCCCATGCCTCAAGTACTTCTGGAAACTTCCAGAGTATCTCACAGTATCTGAGCTGTTCTTTGTGTTTCAGTTTTTCCTGCTACTCTACTAAGTATAGTACTTTTTCAGCTGCCCTTTACTAGTGATGAGATATGTGGCAAAGCATTCTCTCCATCTTGTGTGGCATTATATTAAAGGGAATTGATTCTGAATATTCATCGGAAAGGTTGATGCTAAAGCTCCAATACTTTGGCTACCTGATGCAAAGAGCCAACTCACTGGAAAAGACCCTGATACTGGGGAAATTGAGGACAGGAGGAGAAGGGGGCAGCAGAGTTTGACACGGTTGGATGGCATCACTAACTCAGTGGACATGAGTTTGAGCAAACTCTGAGAGATGGTGAAGGACAGGGAAGCCTAGTGAGCTGCTGTTCATGGGTCACAAAGATTCGGACACAACTGAGCAACTGAACAATAAAGTCAATGTTCTTTGAGCCCCAGTATGTAATGTATAGGTATTTATAGCCTCTGTCATCTCAGGGCCCAGATATGTATCAGGGCTGGATCAGGAGAAGAGTCCCGGAGCAGTTATGAGACCACAGGCTCCTGTCTGATGAAGGTTTTGGCACAGTCTCTCTCTGTGCTGGGTTTATTCACCCTCAGACTGATGGCCTTGAACTCATGCTGAGGGTTGTAGTGGATATGGTACTGCATGTTACTCATTCTGTTTCACTAATTGGCCAAGTTGGCCAGTTCAGTTCAGTCGCTCAGTCGTGTCTGACTCTGTGCGACCCCATGAATCCCAAGTTGGCCCAGTCATGCCTAAATTGCAGCAGCGGACAATAGGAGACTTCATGATATGTTAAGATTCTTACCACACATGATTATAAAAGTAGCAGCTTTAATTTACATAAAACAAATGTAGGTCAACAAAATCTCTACTTGTTATTTTCCCTAGAGTCAAATTACTGATATATCTCGCAATGGATTAGGATAGGTCAGCTTATTACAATACTAAGGTAAAAGTGGCTGGACCACAGGAAGACAGCAAAATCACCACTCAGCAACTTCCAAAGTGGACATGCCCAGCATTATTTTCCATTGCTTTTTTGTTTAGGGACTGCACTTCAGTCCATGACTGGAGCACTACCCTGACAAAGGAAGTGCTCTTGTCATTTCTGCACCATTCATGATGGTATTCCGAAAGCCTAAAAACACTCCTCACTCAATCCCACTGAGGAAATTCTGTCCAAATGTTAACCACCATTCAAGGCCCAAATACTGCCTCCACCAGGAAGCATTCCCTGATGACATCAGTCCAAACTCTTCATCAAGTAAACCTGAAAGTCTGAAGTGATTCTTGAATACAGAGACTATATTAAATGGCAGGCAACATGCGTCATTTTGTTGATTGAAATGTTAAGAATAAAAAAAAATTAGATGGGTATGCTGGTCCTTTGTTTTCAGAATCCAGAGTTGAATTCCATAACGCTGCATCTTCTTTGTTAAATGTCCTTTCTACGGTGAACAGTACAAACTAAAATTTCTCATAACCATGTTTGTGAAAAAAATACTATATTGAGGGAATTTGAACATTTTATACTTTCATGTGTCTATTTGCAGGTGCTTTAACAGGCTCTATTTTTAAAAAAAATAAATACAGATCTTATAGTAAATATTATTTATATTTACAAAGCAAAAGCTGATGTAATAATACTAGACTATATAAAACTTATACATCTCTATCTGTTGATCTATTCATCTAAAGAGAAATTTTAACCTGTCCATGCTCTACAGTGAACAGAAGTGGAATGTTCTATAAGGCAACCAGGTTGTAAGCAGGAAGGCAAGTAGATTCCCTGTAATTCCCATTTTTATAGAAATTTATAATACCATATAAATCCTAGTGGTATAATAGCCACCACCTCCTCCTTATACCCTCATATTGGAGTTGCTTTTGTGTCTTTCTTTTGGGAGAGTTAAATCTGAGGGTAGTAGTCACTATTTACAGTAAAAGGCTATTATAGCATTTTTCAAGGAATCAAAAAAAAAGTTATAATCAGAAGATGTAGTAAAAGCAAGAAACAGTATACCTTGGGGAGCTTCTCAAGGGCTTTTAGAATTTTTTGTCCTTGGGGGACAAAAAAAACTAGAGATGGGATGAAAGTAATGAAATTTTCTTGTAACTTTTTGGCTAGAAGAACAAAGTTAGTCAAACGGATTGTGATTTGCTCCACATCACTATCCATACGTATTGACTGAGTTTGACGTCACTGTGGATTCCAGCTGTGCTGCTATGAATCCCACACTTCCTGGACTGAGCTCCGGGAAGATGATGCAACCTTGCCCAAAGCTACAGCCCATCCTCAAGCCTCTCCTGCCTCTGAATCAGCCGTGTTTTTAACCATACACACTCAGGGATAAATTCATTCAATTTTTTCTGTCATCTAATCCATTGCTTTGAGTTCTTCAATTATCCATCAATATTTATTGACAGTTTACTGTGAGCACAGCAGAGTGGAGACCTGAGATTTTTGTGACATATTAAGAGTTTNGTGTTTTTAACCATACACACTCAGGGATAAATTCATTCAATTTTTTCTGTCATCTAATCCATTGCTTTGAGTTCTTCAATTATCCATCAATATTTATTGACAGTTTACTGTGAGCACAGCAGAGTGGAGACCTGAGATTTTTGTGACATATTAAGAGTTTATAACCAAGCTGGGGTGATCCTCTGCTGTGAAAGTATTATTATGGCTTAAAGGAAAAAGAGGGAGGGGTGGAAAAGGGAAGAGAAGGCTGGGAAAGGGAAGGGAAAAGAGGGAAGGCAAGAGGAGATTTGACTATCAGCCTTGGGAAGTCACTTAACCTGACTCCTTCACAGGGTGTTCAGAGGATTCCTGGAGGAAGCAGACAGGTTAGGCTGTAAGAAGAGCACTGGAGTGCCCTTTGACCTTGATTGACAGTTCAGCTCAAACAGCATTTCCCAAACTGGTCTGCAGTACATTTTGTGGGAATTATGAATGCGTGACCAAATGAGTGAAGAGGGAGGAGGGCCACAAATTAAGGAAGATTGGAAAAATCTGGATTCACCAGGATTTTTCTTTGAAGTCAGGAGCACATGCTCTTTTCACGTGCTGATATTCACTATGAATCTGCAAGAAAGGGGTATAGGAAATATTAATTGTATTTCCCAAATTTATTTAACAGAAAGAGTTTTTACTGAAGTCAGACACAAGACTAGTATTAAAAAAGCCCAGAGTGGGAAATGTTGCTAGAGCATATAAGTGACTTACACCAGGACTGAGGGGGTAGAAAAGTCATTCTCCCTGAGCCTCTCTTATAGTGCAAAGGAATAACTCTTGGATCAGGTAAGTCCAGGACTTCTCTAACATAATCTCTTCTTGGCCTCTTGCTGTGAAATTTACCTTCTAAAGTAAAACAGCAAAAACTCTGTTTCTGCTGACCAGTGACAGCATCAGTTGCAGCAGGAAGAATAAGAATCTGACACAAAACATTTGGGGATCTTCACAGAGCACTGCTTACTAGTTAACCTCTTGTGGGCAGGCAGGAGTTACTGCCTCTAGGCGTTAATATAGCTGGAAAAATATCTGTTTCCAACAGGATCAGCATAAGAAGAAAATCCATTGCAGATTAGTTCTTTTAATTCAAGCTACTATCAGACTCAAATGCTGTACAATTCCTGTGCTCCCTCCAAANAGGCGTTAATATAGCTGGAAAAATATCTGTTTCCAACAGGATCAGCATAAGAAGAAAATCCATTGCAGATTAGTTCTTTTAATTCAAGCTACTATCAGACTCAAATGCTGTACAATTCCTGTGCTCCCTCCAAATTAAATGACTGGAGGCAATTTTTATTCTATTTTAAATTTTGTCTTTTCTACCAAACAGCACAGGACATCCCTCCCTGCTCCATTACTTGGATGGTGCCAGTTTTTGACTTTGATTTCCGAGTCAGCTTTTAAGACATTGTGTTCATGCAAGTGGACTCAAGGCCTTCAGAAGTAGGTCAGGCATTTGCTGGAGGTCATTACAAGGCTACAAAATAGAGCATGCTTAATTCTGTTATTTCTGAAGACATTTTTTTTTTTTTCTTCTCTCTCATGTGCATAGAAGACAATCAGTACTTAAATAAATTTTGGAACTATTCCTGAAAATTTCAGACTGTCAAAGATGCCTGTGACCTCCTTTCATCCCAATCACCCACGAGAGGTTTAAACAAAAGCATGTAAAAGGAATGAAGTGGTCTTTTCCACCAAAGACAGGAGAAACTACATTACCTTTTGCACTTCTATTTTAAACTGTCATGCTTAAAACACTCCAGTAAGAAAATCCTTGTGTGTGTGTGTGTGTGTGTGTGTGTGTGTGTTAGTCTCTCAGTCGTGTCCGACTCTTTGTGACCCCATGGACTGTAGCCTGCCAGGCTCTCCTATTCATGGAATTCTCCAGGCAAGAATACTGCAGTGGGGTGCCATTTCCCTCTCTAGGGGATCTTCCCAATCCAGGGATCAAATCTGGGTCTCCTGCACTACAGGCAGTTCCTTTACCATCTGACCCATCAGGGAAGCCCAAGAATATCCTTAGTACACAGAGTTCCTAGGTGGGATGATCTAGTCATGAGTTCCACCTTTGCATTCTACATAAAGGTGGAGTGACTTAACTGAGATAATAGATTATGCGGTGATATTCCAATAAGCATTCAAGTGAGAACTCAGGAGGAGTTAGCAAAAGCATTAACTAGACAGGGAGTAGACTCTGTGGTGGCCAGGTCCTGCCCTCTACATTGAGGTACACAATTCCCCAGCTGCTGAGGATGTGGTGAGTGACAGCTGGAAACCCCTTCCGAGAGTCCCTGGCTATAAAGGGCCACCTCATCAAGTCCTGTCCCTGAAACACTCACATTCAATGCAAGTTCTAGAGAGTCTTCCCCTTGAACCAACTGGAGACCACTCTGCAGGACCATTCTAGCTGGAGAGTGTTCCAAGAGATCAGATGAGGCCTTTATTGTCACCTCATTATAGTCCTGCCACTCCTTTGGACCAGCTCTGCTCCCTTCCCTCTTCTAAGTCTTTTTCTGAGAAGTTGATTCCCCAGTCAACTTCCTTCATGCTAATCTCCACTTCAGAGCCTGCTTCACAGGGAACATCATCTAAAACAGAATTCAAAGTCCAAGGGTATCTATTTGCTATCCCTCATCCAGTGTTTCAGGTGTCCTGGAATACATGATTGCATGGGTTTGCATGTGTGTAATTTTGTTAGTTTCCTGAAGGTAAAATCTGTGAAGGAGGACAGAGTATAGTGTAGACAGTTTAGACGTCAAGAAGAAATTCCTGGTCCAGACTTATCAGTTCTCTCTTCTACCTCCCCAGAGGGCAACACAGAGATATAAACTTGATAGAAGAAATAGAAAATAATGTCTCATTATGGCAAATTTATTTTCAGTGACTAAGAAGACATTTATCAAAATAAGCCTTGTCAACAATCAACTCTGGGTTACAGCCGCTCATTAATGAAGGGGAAGAGAATTTTTAATCTGCTGGGGAATCTCTTATCAATTGATTTCATATGATTTACTGTGGGTTTTATTCACCAAGAATTATGAGCTGTTTCTGTGCCTGCAGAGACCCAGTATTTTCATTGTGTGGCATTGTCCCCAACTCTGCCCCAGTCTGTCGCGACATTAAAACATGTTCACAGACGCTGGCCAGTATTGTTTTATCTTATCTTGACATCATTACCCTGTCTCCATAAAATCAGACTAGCTCTATCATTCCCCAAAAAGATATGAATTTGTCACATTTAAGTTATGGAAAAACTGGCAGTACATTTTAAATATTGCGAAAAGCTTCTGGTTGTGTTCTGCAGACCTAGGCATTGGAGGAGGTGGCAAGCCAAAGAGTTCAATACTGAGAATTCCAGGGACCATGACTTTGGCTTGCATGGATTCATTATATAAACCAACCAGTAGCTAGTTTAATCATTTTAGATTAGAGATAAGCTTGATATAAGAACAAAGCAACTGAACAGACCATTTCCTTCTGGTAGAAAAATTACTAAAGAAACTCAAACAAACATTTAAGGATGCTCCTGGATCCAGAATCCCAGTAAAGGCAGCTACATGTTCAGAAGGAATGGTTTGCACATGACCTGAATAACTGACAAATAGCCCTCCTCCACAGAGGAAATATGTATTTCTACCTGATGTAGCAGGATCAGTGAAAGGATTTTATAAATGAGGACCCTCTTCCTTTGATGTTTTAATTATTTTATGCAACTAAAATTTGAATACAATTTGGTGATTTTAAAAAGCACATAGTTATAGTTATGACTATTAATCAAAAATTCAATATATAGAGTAATATCCTTGCCTCTGCACTCCAATCCCATTTCCCTCATTCAAAGTAACCATGTTTGTCACTTTGGTATGTTTCCCTCAAGTTTTTCTCTATTTATATACATAGGTTTAATTTGTGTCTTATTTTAACATAAGAATCATACTATATATACTGTTCTGCATTTGCTTATATACAAATATTTTTTAATAAAATACTTTGTTGATTTTTTCCATATCTTGGGGTATCTCCTGGACAGTCTTTATGACAGTCATTTGTATGGTTTTACTTTGTTCTTATTCTAGGATTCATTATATTATTCACTATATTCATTATTCATTATATTATTATTAACAGAGTTTACCCTTTTAATCTGTTAATACAGTAAATTTCATTACTGTATTTCCAAACAACATATATCCTCAGTGTGTGTTAGTCGCTGAGTTGTGTCCAACTCTTTGCGACCCCACAAACTGTAGCCTACCAGGCTCCTCTGTCCACGGGATTCCCCAGGCAAGAACACTGGAGTGGGCTGCCATTACCACAATAAACACTAGCAAGTAATGATGTACGATTTGAAGTATTACTGAATTTAATTTTTTATCATTTTATTTAGGGTATTTACATCTATAGTAGAAATAATATTAGTCTATAATTTTACTCATGTGTGCCATGCTTATACGGAGAANCACTAGCAAGTAATGATGTACAATTTGAAGTATTACTGAATTTAATTTTTTATCATTTTATTTAGGGTATTTACATCTATAGTAGAAATAATATTAGTCTATAATTTTACTCATGTGTGCCATGCTTATACGGAGAAGGCAATGGCACCCTACTCCAGTATTCTTGTCTGGAGAATCCCAGGGACTGGGGAGCCTGGTAGGCTGCTGTCTATGGGGTCACACAGAGTTGGACACGACTGAAGCGACTTAGCAGCAGTAGCAGTAGCAGCAGCCATGCTTATAAGCTTGGCAAAATCACTGTGTAGATTTCCATCATTTTTAACACTTTAGAAAAATGTATAAAACATGAGAAATTATCTGTTTCTTAAATTTTTGGTAGAACACATTCTAAAACGTTCTGAGACTAATGATTTTATAAAACCAAATTATGTACACATTTTTGTTACTTATAACATTGCATGTCTGTTAAAATTTTCTATTTTATTTGATTAATTTTATTGGATCCATTCTAAAAATAATCTATTTCAAGTAAATTTATAAATTTATAGAAGTATTAACAGCCATACATTTTTTCACAGGCCCCACAATTTACCTTATATCTGTCAGTTTTTCCTATAGTAAGTGATAACATTTACTTGTTACAATTCTCAATTTCTAAGTAAAGAGTACTTTTGTCTATACTTCTTTAGGTCAATTTCTAATTTTATTTCTTTGTGGCCANCAGCCATACATTTTTTCACAGGCCCCACAATTTACCTTATATCTGTCAGTTTTTCCTATAGTAAGTGATAACATTTACTTGTTACAATTCTCAATTTCTAAGTAAAGAGTACTTTTGTCTATACTTCTTTAGGTCAATTTCTAATTTTATTTCTTTGTGGCCAGAGAATTTAGACTAGCTTTTTCTATGATTTAGCATTTATTGAGATTTTTCTCTAGTCTAATACAACATTCGGAAAACTAAGATCATGGCATCAGGTCCAATCACTTCATGGCAAATAGATGGGGAAATGGTGGAAACAGTGGCTGACTTTATTTTTCTAGGCTCCAAAATCACTGCAGATGGTGATTGCAGCCATAAAAATAAAAGATCCTTATTCCTTGGAAGGAAAGTTATGACTGACCTAGATCACATATTAAAAAGCAGAGATATTACTTTGCCAACAAAGGTCCGTCTAGTCAAGGCTATGGTTTTCCCAGTGGTCATGTATGGATGTGAGAGTTGGACTATGAAGAAAGCTGAGCACTGAAGAATTGATGCTTTTGAACTATGGTGTTGGAGAAGACTCTGGAGAGTCCCTTGGATTGCAAGGAGGTCCAACCAGTCCATCCTAAAGGAGATCAGTCCTGGATGATCATTGGAAGGACTGATGTTGAAGCTGAAACTCCGATACTTTGGCACCGGATGTGAAGAGCTGACTCATTTGAAAAGACCCTAATGCTGGGAAAGATTGAGGGCAGGAGGACAAGGGGACGACAGAGGATGAGATGGTTGCATGGCATCACTGATTCGATGGACATGGGTTTGGGTGGACTCTGGAAGTTGGTGATGGACAGGGAGGCCTGGCGTGCTGTGGTTCATGGGGTGGCAAAGAGTCAGACTTGACTGAGTGACTGAACTGAATATATTATTAAATTTTTAAATGTTTCACTGAATCTGAAAAGAACATGCATTTTCTATTTATTAGATGTTATCATTTATATCCAGTACACTTATACTCAACATGAAAGTAATTTTACATATTTGGAGATATAAAACCAAACTTTTTTATTATATTTTTTAAATCCCATAACTTCACTTAACTTTTGCCCACTGTGTTTTTTTTTTAGAGAGAGATATGTTAAATTCTTTTTATCTCTGTTTACAGATTTCCACTTTCTTCTTGCTTGCTAAAAAGTTTTTCTTTATGTATATTTCAAAGGTCTATTTTCAGATGCACAAAAATTCATGATTATTGGATATCCTTGCAGAATGAATATATGACAGTCTTCTTTGTTGGATCTAAAGCATGTATTTTTAATTTTTTCTTATATTAATATTGAAATGTTTTCCTTTATAATTGACATTCCCCTGGTGTTTTTTTTTCAGTCCTTTTTATTCTTCTCTTATATGGTTTTCATATATCTATATAACATCTAGCTGATCATTATTATTAGAAAATTAGAAAGCAATTTTATTTTAAAAGGTAAATGTAATCCATTCAAATATAATGCACTTATAGATACTTTGAGATATAGCCCTTTCATTGCATTTATACTTTAATGAGCCATATATTCTTGTTTTTCTTTTGTCTTTTGTTAAAATAACATTTTCTTGCTCCATTTTTCATTTATGCTAATGCTTTCAAAGTTCTAAACCCTTTTCCTAATGGTCAGCAGTGGCCACAGGACTGGAAAAGGTCAGTTTTTCATTCCAATCCCAAAGAAAGGCAATGCCAAAGAATGTTCAAACAACTGCACAATTGCACTCATCTCAAATGCTAGCAAAGTAATGCTCAAAATTCTCCAAGCCAGGCTTCCACAATACGTGAACTGTGAACTTCTAGATGTTCAAGAAGGATTTAGAAAAGGCAGAAGAGCCAGAGATGAAATGGCCAACATCTCTTGGGTCATCAAAAAAGCAAGAGAGTTCCAGGAAAACATCTACTTCTGTTTTATTAACTGCACAAAAGCCTCTGACTGTGTGGATCACAAACTGTGGAAGATTCCAAGAGACTGGGTATGCTAGACCACCTTACCTGCCTCCTGAGAAATCTATATGCAGGTCAAGAAGCGACAGCTAGAACTGGACATGGAACAACAGACTAGTTCCAAGTTGGGAAAGGAGTACATCAAGGCTGTATATTGTCACCCTGCTTATTTAACTTATACGCAGAGTACATCATGCAAAGTGCTGGGCTGGATGAAGCACAAGCTGGAATCAAGATTGCTGGGAGAAATATCAATAACCTTAGATACACAGATGACACCACCCTTACGGCAGAAAGCAAGGAAGAACTAAAGAGCCTCTTGATGAAGTGAAAGAGGAGAGTGAAAAATATGGCTTAAAACTCAACATTCAGGAAACGAAGATCATGGCATCTGGTCACACCATTTCATGGTAAATAGATGGAGAAACAATGGAAACAGTGACAGACTATTTTGGGGGCCTCCAAAATCACTGCAGATGGTGATTGCAGCCATGAAATTAAAAGATGCTTGCTCCTTGGAAGAAAAGCTATGACCAACCTAGACAGCATATTAAAAAGCCGAGACATTACTTTGCCAACAAAGGTCCATCTAATCAGAGCTATGGTTTTTCCAGTAGTCATGTATGGATGTGAGAGTTGGACTATAAAGAAAGCTGAGTGCTGAAGCATTGACGCTTTTGAACTGTGTTGTTGGAGAAGAGTCTTGAGAGTCCCTTGGACTGCAAGGAGATCCAACCAGTCAGTATATCCTAAAGGAAATCAGTCCTGAATATTCATTGAAAGGACTGATGCTGAAGCTGAAATTTCAATACTTTGGCCATTTGATGTGAAGAATTGACTCATTTGAAAAGACTCTGATTCTGTGAAAGAGTGAAGGCAGGAGGAAAAGGGGATGACAGAGGATGAGATGGCTGGATGGCATCACTGACTCAGTGGACATGAGTTTGAGCAAGCTACAGGAGTTGGTGAAGGACAGGGAAGACTGGCATGCTGCAGTCCATGGGCTCACAAAGAGTCGGACAGGGCTGAGAGACTGAACTGAACCATCAAATACTTCAGCCACATTTTTAAATATAAAGTTTTCTATAAACTTGTAGATTTTATCATAATTAATCTCTTTCCACACACCAAAACAAACAATTCTTAGCAGGATTTTATTTTTTTCATTATCAGAAACCATCAATTCCTCACTCACTACTTCACCACCAGCATACTGTGATCTTATCTCACTTAAGTATATGTATCAACAATTACTTCCATCTGTGCTGATTAATTTTCTAAATATTTAAATATCTAAATATTTAGAAAATATTTGTTTTCTAAACACCAACTGAAGAGTCTGTATTTCACTGTCCTGCTTGAACGTTGGTTTAACTCTATACACTTAAGACGTTGTTCCATTGTCCTCTATTAGTATGGCAAGTAACAAGCCTTATGACAATCTGCTTCTCATCCCTTTATGTATGACTTTCTTCTTGTCCTCTGCCTACCATCCCAGAAGACTACAATTTCTTTGTCTATACTCTTGCAACTTTAAGAATATGTTTCACTAGGTTTTAACTCATCAATTCTGCTTGGTACTTTCAAAATGAAACTTCATTTTAAAAATGAATCTTCAAAATGAAAACATATTCTTCAGCTCAGAAATTTAAAAAGATTTTCTCTATTTCTTCTGCTATATCCACTATTATTTATGTATTGAGCTTCTTGGATTTATTCTCTATTATTCTTACTTTTCTCTCATGTTTTCCATCTCTTCATCTTTTATTTTTTTTGCTTCTGGTCCGAGAGATACATGCAGATTTCTCATCCAGATCATGAATGCAAGTGATCCCAGTCATTTATTTAGCTTCCCCTTTATAATTTCAAAAAGTATATTTTTAATTTTCAAGAACCCTTTCTCATCCTCTGTTAATTTTTCATAGTAGCCTGTTTATGTATTATGTATGCAGTGCCTTCTTAAATCATTCTAAACATATTAATTTGTAATATTTAACCTTCTCTTCTGTCCTTGCACTCTTAATGTTTCCCCCTGAGATCAGTTGTTTTGTTTTTCCCTTTGTAGTTATTCATCTAATTTTGTAAAAAATATATCTGAATATCCTGATTTTCCATATGTAATTGTGAATGAAGGACCATACTGATTCACATAAGTAGGTAACATTGGTTTATTTTGTGTTGTATAGGTTTTTAACCTCAATAATCCTCTGCTTTATATATAAATTCTCTTGTTTATCAAGTAGAGCTTGACGTGGGCTCTGAGTACATGAGCATGGACATGGAGGAAGCTGAACTCTCATTTCTATACAGGACATAATAACTTAACAACACTCAGACATGCCTACCAGCATGGTATTTTTCAAAGGGAGGTTTATAGAACATCCAGTGAAAATCAGCTTTAGTGGTAAAACGTATGCATACTTCTGAGCTCTTCTCCCGAGTTCCTTCATCAGATCTCTGAGCTTAGGTCGTTGGGATCTGCATTAGTTACCAATATAGCAGCTTTACCTGTTGCACAATATTAACAAAGAGGTGATCATGAGTGCTTATGGGCTTCCCAGATGGTGCTAGTGGTAAAGAATCCACCTGCCCAATGCAGGAGACATAAGAAGAAACAAGGGTTTGATCCATGAGTTGGGAATATCACCTGGAAGAGGGCATGGTAGCCCACTTTAGTATTCTTGCCTGGATAATCCCATGGACAGAGGAGCCTGGTGGACTACAGACCATAGTGTTGAAAACCGTCAGATATGACTAAAGCAGCTTAGCATGTATGTATATGAGTGCTTATATGATTTTAAATAAATGCAAATCCAGATATTGAACCTAAGAGCAGTCATCAAGGTGATCCAGATGAATTTGAATATATGCATATTCATAGGTATACAAATTCTTTAGACTATAGAAAGAAAATCTTAAAATTAAAAAAAAATCATTATAGAAAATTTACATGTAGATGAACAATTTAATCCTTACAACTCCCAGGAAGCGTTTTTAACTTTCCTTTTGTAAATGAAAAAACCTGAACCTGAGAACTTCCTTAGGGTTAAGGAGACAGTAAATAATGGATATGGGAATCATATCTAGGACTCCTGACTCTATGGTACTCTGATGGATTGAATAATGTCCCCCAAAGACATCCAGGTCCTTATACTTGGAACTTCTGAATGTTAACTTGTATTACAAAATGAATTGTCAGATGTAATTAAGCTAAGGATCTTGAAATCAGGAGAGTATCATGGATTATCTTGGAGCTTCCCAAATTGGAATCACAAATGTTACAAGAGGGATGTAGACAGAGAACTGACTACAGAGAAGACAGTAGTGTGGGGGCTGAAATAAGAGACTACTGCTGGGTTTGGAAACGAAGGAAGAGACCACAGCCAAGAAATGCAAGAAATACAACTTCAGACACTGGAAAAACCAGGAAACAGATTTTCCCCTAGAGCCTATGGAGGGAGCATGGCCCTCTTGACACCTTGCTATTGGCCAAATGAAACTGNTACTGCTGGGTTTGGAAACGAAGGAAGAGACCACAGCCAAGAAATGCAAGAAATACAACTTCAGACACTGGAAAAACCAGGAAACAGATTTTCCCCTAGAGCCTATGGAGGGAGCATGGCCCTCTTGACACCTTGCTATTGGCCAAATGAAACTGCTCTTAGATTTCTGACCTCCAGAAATGCAAGAGAATGAACTTATGCTGTATTAAATCACCACATTTGCGATAATTTGCTACTGTAGGCCTAGGAAACTAAGGTAGCCACTGGTTAGGATGGTTCACAATATTCCAGTTGTCTTCCCAAATCCATAATAAGATTGTATTTCTCTGTTTCACACAGAAGCTAGGAGTGACCATGCGACTTGCTCTGATCCATAAAATGTAAGCAGGAAAGACATGTTAATTCTGAGTGGTCAGTGCACAATTCATCATACTCTCTTTTACCTCTGTAGTCAAGAGAGTATCTCCTTCAGCCTCAGAGACTATGACGAGCAGACTCTCCTGGCAACCTGTATTAAATACACAGGAGAAAGAAATCAACCATGGTTCTATCAAGCCTCTGAGATGTGGGAATTGTTCTCCAGTGAAGCTTATCATAAGCCTATCCTGACAATCACAGATTATAAAATCTGTATTTGTTTCACAGAACCAAGATGCCACCTCTATGTGCATCTGAATATTCTCCCCAAACTCCCATTATATTCCTAATATGTTAAGGTAGTTTTTACCTGAATCTCCCACAATTCTGAGCAGACCATGGTGTACCCTCTGGAATCGTCAACTAAGTAGTTAAGGCAAAGTGAAAGTGTTAATCACTCAGTTGTGTTCAACTCTTTGTGACCCTGTGGACTGTAGTTGGCTAGGCTCCTCTGTCTATGGAATTCTCCAGGCAAGAACACTGGAGTGGGTAGCCAACCCTTCTCTGGGGGATCTTCCCAACCCAGGTCTCCTGCATTGTAGGCAGATTTAGGTATCCTAAAAACAAAACAAAGAAACAAAGAAAAAACTGAAAGAGAGCCCCAAGTTCCTTTTTATACCTCCTGATCCCACCATTCTCTTTTCACTAGAAGATGCTCTTTGTTTGCTTCCATCATAAAAATCCCTCTTTCTTCATACAATGGACTTGAGTTGAGGCCAGTGTCTCCATGTTGACATAGAGGAGAGGGAGGTCCAAAGCAACCAGATCTCAGTGTAGAGTCACGCTAACTATCCAGTTATAGATGGCTACACGTGGGCCGCTCCTTGGCCTTCACTCAAGGGATGAAGGTGTTAACACTATTAACTGCTTGATTCCCTTACTCAGAGTGATCTTTTCTCTTGGAACATCCCAAAGAGGCTATCCTGGCACCCCCATCTCCTCCCTAACCCTCACCTCTACCTCTGAGCATGGTAATTTAAGATTTACAGTGATTTGGTTTTCTTCAGACAGATTAAAAAGATAACGTTTTAAAACTGAGACTGCTCAGCTAACCTGTATGGATAGTGCAACCATACCTACAGTGATAGGTACCATATCCAAATTCATATCTCCAAAATGGACACAGGGATATTTTACACTTATATGGGGTCCTGTACTGGGTATGTGATGTGAAGACCTGGTCTCCAGAAGGAATATGAAGTGGACTTAGGAAGGCATGTGTGTGTGTGTTAGTTACTCAGTCATGTACAGCCCTTTGTGACCCCATGGACTATAGCCCACTAAGTTCCTCTCTATGGAATTCTCCAGGAAGGAATACTGGAGTGGGTAGCCATTGTCTTTCCAGGGATCTTCCTGACTCAGGGATCAAATCTGTCTCTTCCATTGCAGGCAGATTCATAACCTACTGAGCCACCAGGAAAGCACTTAGGAAGGTATAGATGATGTCAAAAATAAGAAGCAACATGTTTAGCAAATCCCTGCCTCAAAGCCCTGCCTTTTTGGTGCAGAGATCTACTAAAAGCTATTATTTAAAATATCTGCAGATAGTTTGGATCTGTGAATAATTGCTATCTGTGCATCTCAAATTCGTTACAGTTTTCTGTTAGACATATCTGTACAAGGCTATAAATAGTGAAGCAATGTCGCTCACTGTATAATACAGTCTCTCTTGCTTTTACAACTCATCATGAACTTCTATGTAATTTATTTTTTATTGAAGAATTCCAATTAATGGCTTCCTGGTGATTTTAAAGCCTCAAATTATCAGTCTCTGAAAACAAAGCAGAGAACATAATTATCATAAACTGAGAATTTTTCATTTTGAAGCTTATCTGTTTGTGCTAAGTATCTTGTCTGTAAGTAATTAGTGCCTTTATTTTTTTTTTCAGTAAAAATAATGACCGTTCTATGCTACACATCCAAATTTTGTTAACTGCTAGATGTACTGTATGTATTATATTTGAAAATGGACCACCTTGGACTAGTTTTAAAGTATTTCATCAAATGATAATAGCAACAACAAAATACATCTGTTTGTCAGAATAAATTATGTGCCATGTATTTAAAAAACCTATTATATCCTTTTGCTTTCTTTCTAAGAATAAAAGCCTCAGAAAAATATGTACTTGCCATTTATTACCAGGGCTGTATAACAAGAAAAGGCTCAGTTTATCTTCCATTTATAATTCCTAACTGCTAATCAAATTGATCAGCCAATAGCTTCGTTGTAGAGGGTCTTTCATAGGGCCATTTCAAAATGTTTTACTAGAGATAAAACAAAATTCAATGAAATTAAACCAATTTGAATGACAATGTGAGCCAAACATTCCTTTAAGTATTCTGATAACTCAAGTTTCCCCTGTTTTTTTTTTTTTTTTTAAGGAAGGTTCTATTGATGAAATAGGAATTGCCACATCTTGACAGAGACTTAGCTGCTCAGGGAAAATACTGTCCAAGCGTAGTTTGCCCTTTAGACTAGGAAACTGATTTGATCTAATATTAGGGTCAGTTTCTTCCTCTTAAAAAAATATTTTCTCAAGTTAAAAAAACCTGAAAAATATAGATATATATGTTGCAGAGTGTCCATTATCTAAATTACACACAAAAACTATTCATTTTCCTGCTTTTAATATTTTAGCATGCCTATTCAGTGAAAAGGAAAGAGAGATTTTTTTTAAAGGGATGAAATATATATTCTTGTGTCTTACCTTTTATATTATGAGAATTTCCTTATACCCAAAATAGTTTTTTAACATATGACTTTAAATAACTGCATATTTTACAATATTGCTGCATGTAACACAATTTAACTGTTTCCTTGTGTTAGATATTTCTGTCATTTCTAAACTTTTTTCTCTGATAAATGATGGTGCTATGAGTATGTCAGCATGTGATTTTTTTGAATATGACTCTTATTATCGTATGATAAAAACTTAAAGGACTATTATCAAGTCATAGGTTTGATAATTTTAAAACTGTTTGCTCATACTAAAAATCTGCTGTGCGGAAAGACTGACAATTTATATCCCTGCATCACTCAGGGAGCAAAGCCTTTGTGCCCACACTCGTGACAATGGTGAGCAATATAAACCATTGCTTAATATAAGGCTGGCTTAACAAAAATATGGCATCTCATTATTTTTCTTAGCATATTTTTGATGGATTAAAAGTTTCAATAAACTTAATGTTTTATATATATATATATCAGTTCAGTTGCTCAGTGGTGTCGGATCCTTTGTGGGACACGACTGAGCGACTGAACTGAACTAAGGCCTCCCTGTCCATCACCAACTCCCGTCCATCAAGTCAGTGAGGCCACCAGCCATCTCATCCTCTGTCATCCCCTTCTCATCCTGTCCCAATCCCTCCCAGCATCAGAGTCTTTTCCAATGAGTCAACTCTTCGCATGAGGTGGCCAAAGTACTGGAGTTTAGCTTTAGCATCATTCCTTCCAAAGAACACCCAGGGCTAATCTCCTTTAGAATGGGCTAGTTGGATCTCCTTAGAGTCCAAGAGACTCNTTGGCAATTTGATCTCTGATTCCTCTGCTTTTTCTAAAACCAGCTTGAACATCTGGAAGTTCACAGTTAACATATTGTGGACACAACTGAGTAATTGAACTGAACTGATACATACACATATATATGCTTACTTATATTTACTTTTACCATGTTATAAAAGCAGACTAGGTTTCTTCTTATCCACTTACAAGAACTTTTTATGTAGTAAGTATGCCTTTTCTCTTGCATAATTATTGCAAAAATTTTACCTCAGTATGTCATAGGTCTTCCAAGTTTATTTATATTTGTTATTATTTTTAGACATATATATTTTTAAATCCTGTGATTCCTTTTATATTAAGAAAGTCTTTTCCCATCAAAAATATGCTAAATATCTACCTACATATTCTTTAATGACTTCATAGTTCTGAGTTAATCCCTTTAAACTATTAATAATTTATTTTAGTATAAGGTCAGGGATAATATTCTAATTTTATATTTCTCAATTGTAAAGTGATTTCTCTAACATCATTTATTAATCAACTATTTCCTTCTCTGGAGATATGTGATATTCTATGTATCACATCTGCATTCTGATAAAATTTGACTCTGGTTTATGGCCATCTATTTTAGTCCATGTATCTATCAGCTATACTGTTTTGATTTTTATATTTAGTAGTTAGGTTTCACTATTAAACAGAATTCTTTACTCTTTCTTTATAAAATAATTGTGTGTTTTTTTACTATTTTAAATGAATTTTATACCTATGTTGTTAATTAAAATAATCTCCTTCTTGATACTGCACTAATAAAAATAATTTGGGAAGATAGACATCCTTATAGTAATCAACTTTCCCGTCCATGAATACGTAAAGTCTTTACATTAAGTGCTTAATGCACCTCAGTAAAGTTTTATGCTTTAATTCATATAGTTTCCCCTTTGTAGTAACTTCTACAGAACTCCCAGTGTCTAGCAAATCCCTAGCCCAAAGAATCACATAATAATTAGTTTTCTCCTAAAGTAACTAATTTGCAGGTTCAAGCTGTGCTTTACCATTTACAAGCTCTGCAACCTGAAATGAGTGCCTGAACATCTCAAATTATGTTTCCTCCACTGAAAATGGTGAAATAACTGTATCAATCTAACAAAATTATCATGAGAATTAATAGGATTAACTCATCAACTTAAAACAGCAACTTACATATCTTAAGCCCCAATAAATATTCATGAATACTATAGTATGGGAAGTGTGTTAACGGAAGAATCAATAAATTGCAGCCAGAGATGGAAGCATAGGGAAAATGAGGAACTGATCATGAGTCTAAAGTTTTAAGGTTGACTAAAATAGAAAATTTTAAAATAACAACTATTGATTGTGACAGAAAAGTATTTGCTTTTGGATCCTATAAGAACCAGAACTTGGCTTAGATGCAAGTCCCATACACCTAAGGGACGGTTGCAATGTTGGGAAAGAGCTTGACGTGACCAGACCCCAGGATGATCCCCAGGCCACAGAAAGCTTTTCCTATAACCATTAGCAGTAACAACCCCAAATCGAATGGAAGAGACACTACAGAGAAGTATTTCTGGAAGAGGAGAATACATTAAACTCATCCTCAGCTCAAATATAGACCATATTTACTCCATAAATAAAGTGGGGAATTAAAGAAGTAATCCAAATAACGTATATTTTCTTCCAAAAACAGTGCACCACTTGGCCTGCAATGATTTGAAGATATGTATTTAGATATTTGAGCTCAAGTGCTCTAGTTGGATAATAGTTTCCATTCTCCACTTCAGTGTTCACGTAGACCCAGCCATAGTGCCTTTAAAAAGCCAAGGACTAACTTTAGCCACTGGTCCTGCTTTCAATAAAGTCTTATTTTAATAGAAACACTGTGTCTCTCTTCCAAGTCCCCACCTTTTTTAGGCTGTCTGCCAGCTGAAGGCAAGAAGAGAATTCTAGCACATTGTCCCCAAATTCCAGGCAGATCACAAAAATAAACTGTCCCAGAATGTATTCCTTTTAAGAAAAATTGCTTATTCAAGGCTTGCTTTTCTTGTTTGCCTTCCTTCTTCCCTTTCCAAACACTTTTTCTTCTAACATCATGCTGTAAAGTTGCCATCTGTCTCAAACACACACATACACAAAAGGGAAATCCACTTACAATGAAAACTGGAAAGAAGAAAAATAAGTTGGTTACAAGTGGGTGTTCAGCAGCATATGACTTTTCCAACCCAGTGGCCAAATTCTGATTTATCTCCTAGTCAACTGTTTCTCAGCTTAGCTATCAAGACAAAAAGCAAAACAAAAACCTATTTTTTTTTTTAATTTACCTTTGCACAATGTCACCAAGGGAACACTTAATTTTTATGATCCTGTGACACGGGGATGGTCAGAAATTAAATTTTATAAACAAGAAAACTGGAAGTCCAGAAAGGTAGAGCACTACTAAAGATCACAGGTGAGTTGAGAATTTCCAAGTGTGTTTGAGGATCCCCTGAATTAGAATCACCCAGGACACGTATTCAAGTGCATCTTTTTACAGCATACATTAGACTGTATCATCCGCCAACAGCCCCTCAATAATTGCCCATCAGTTAGAATGGAATCCATATTCAGATTCCACACTCCACGCCACAGACCCCAGGCTGTGTCCCTGTCCATCCTCAGACCCCACGGCTGCCCCTTGTCCACACTCTCTTCTTGGCCATCGTTCACCCGCAAGGTATCTCTATGTCAGGTCTTTGCATAGCTGTTCTCTCTACTTGGAAGTTTCTTCCCTCACCTCTCCAAATGGCAGATTCCTTCTCCCTGTTGGAGCCCCCGAAAAGCCATCTCTTTCCACACTAGCAAATGTAGCCCCACACCACCGTGTACCTCCTTATTTTATCTTCCTTTTATCTTGTTTAGAAATCTCTGAATTTAACATTCATTTATGATGTGTTCAGTTACTTCTCCTCTTCCTCAAACACACACGTTTGACTCAAAGCTTCATGAAGGCAATAATCTGTCTTATTCAGATAACAGAAAACAGTGAAAAGCAATTATTCAATAAAATGCAGCTTATTTGGCAACATGCCAGACCTACAGAGTCCCTATCTAGGAGCAGCAGCCTGGAAATCTGCATTTTAAATAGTTTTCTAGATGATCCCAAAGCACAGTAATGTTTCACAGCCCAGAAAATTAATCCTTTTAGCTAGAACTTGGCAGACACCCTTGGCTCCTGGTAGTATGCCCTCCTCCACATCAAGTTGCAGTTTTTACATGGCTAGTCTATTTTAAACAGCGACTTTAGCAGAATAGTTATTCAGAAAGTCATAGTGGTCTTTCACTTAGCTGAAGATTAAGTGATACCTTAAACTGCTTTTCTAAAATTCAGTATTTCTGTCTCTGGTTTAGGCTTAGGATTTGAAGGGAAGCCTCAGAACTCCTTGTGCAGATTGAGGGAGAGAATATTCTACAAGAAGTTATGTTCTACAAGAATCTACATTCTACAAGAGTCTACATTCTGTAAGAATCTACGTTCTTCAAAAATCCATGGTTCGGTGACACTTGTGGGAATTTTGACAATTTTATTAATTTCTATGGGTCTCATTTTCCCCATCTGTAAAGTGAGCATGTTGCATTAAGGTTACTTCTATGGTCCCTTTGTGCTCAGCTATTTTGTGATGCCAGGTCATTCCAATTAACATGAAAGAACCCTTGCAGTTGTACTTTGAATTATTAAAGGACTCTGAACAGCCCAGCATTCACGTTATGTGGCCCAGGCCAACTATAGTCACAAACAAACCCCTGCCTAATGCTTAGCATCTTCTCTTGTGTCAGAAAGACAAGAAAATGTTCCATTCACATTAAAAAATGCATCTGTGCTCAGTTCATCTGATTCTACTTAGAAGCCGTAAGGGATATTTTGGTTGAGCACCTGGTAGGATGCACAATTGTTCTGTTTGTTAGACAGTCTTAGACTGTTTGTTAGACATCTGCCAATGATTCAAACAAAAAGTCCCTCCAGCATGCATCTTACACACACACACACACACACATTTTGGGAAAACCTACTAAAAAGAATTACCAATTATTCTTTTAAGAGGCTCTAAAACCAGACAGACACAGTACCCGTTTTAACATAAAAGTAGGGTAGAATAATAAAATCATCTTGATATTTGTAAAGGAAAGAGGAAGAAGGCTGTCTCTCTCCAGAATGGGCACTAGGGAGTCTCTGATACTCACTGCCAGCCAGTTCTTAAAAATTGGAGTCAGTTGGTATGCAGTGGATGGAGGGGTCTTTGGGCCAAGGTGAGAAGGTGGCAGGGTGCTAATGACAGGTGAGAGAGGAAACTGCTGAGTGAGTAAAGGTATGCCTGGGCTATCACAGCCAGAAAGCAGGCTGCTAAGTCACTTCAGTTGTGTCTGACTCTGTGCGACCCCACAGATGGCAGCCCATTGGGCTCCGCCATCCTTGGGATTCTCCAGGCAAGAACACTGGAGTGGGTTGCCATTGCCTTCTCCAATGCATGAAAGTGAAAAGTGAAAGTGAAGTCACTCAGTCGTGTCTGACTCAGCGACCCCATGGACTACAGCCTACCAGGCTCCTCCGTCCATGGGAGTTTCCAGGCAAGAGTACCGGAGTGGGATGCCATTGTCTTCTCCGAGAAAGCAGGCAGGAGATATCATTTCGATCATGTATGCCAAGAGGAAGACTTTGGGGAAAACAGAGGAGTAACATTCACAATGAAATAGAATTTTTCTTAACCAAACTTTTAGAACCTTTGTTCTCCATCTTGGTTGAGATTCCGTTTTAGGGTTCAAAACCAACAACACATTCTACCCTACCTATGATCCATCTACTTTAGAAGGAAAACATATCACCTGATGCATTACAAATCTACTCACCTCTCAGTGTGACTTTATATTTAAATGAGTTTAGAGGATTTATAGGTATGAACACAAACATATGAGGTATGAATACAGACAAACCACCTGACTTCTGAAGCCTCACATGCAAATCAGTCTCTTTAAGTCTCTCTTCTCATGTAAATAACGATCAATGAAACTATCAAGTGCCTTATATGGGCACTTCTGTTGTCTTTTGATGCCTGAGCATCTGGGCTGGGAAAAAGAGAGGAGGACTTGCCTTAAATTTGATGAGGCCACACCAACTATTGAGGAGCAGCAGGCCTTATTTATTCAATAAACAAGCAATGGAGTGGTAAGCAGATCTCAACCTTACCTTCCCTAACCTGAAAATGTGTTCTCCTTCATAAAACATTACCCAGTTGTTGACAGTTAACCACAGCCTAGATAGAGGTTTTCATTAAGTCTTTGTGTACTTTTCAATTTCAACTCAAATTGTAGATAGATGTGATCAAGAGCCCATAAATGCTACTTAAAAGGCTGACAGCATCCTCCAACAGTGCAAACTGTTATCCAAGGAAAAATGACTACTAAAGATTTGAAAGGAAATTATCCTGCCAGTTGGTTAGCAGAGTTTTTGCAACTTGCATCAGCTACGACAAGGAAATCCACTTCTCATTACCAGAAAGTAGATCTCCCCTATCAGTCCCACAGGGTAAACTACTGATGCTTATAATGTGAAAGTTAAAAACTACACAAACATCTTGTAATTTCTTTTCAAGCTATTTTTAGACAAAGCCTTTAAAGGAATTGTCCCACGAACTTGCCCTCATGAACTCACAGGTCCTCTTAAAAACATCTTCAGGTTGAGAGAGGAACATCCAAAGAGCCAGACGGCTCTAATTTCTGACAGTTGTTCTCCATGATGCAGTAATGCCAAGGGTTGAGGGTGGGTGGCAGTGAGAAAAGATGGGTAGCAAATAGATCCAGAATTTTCTAGGAAGACAGTCTAAACAAGGCTCTAGGAAAAGTCACTGAAAATGTCAGCCCAGCCAACAGAGGAAAGGTTCAGAGGGCAGCAAAGGCATGGCATATACTTTTTCATCTATTCAATCTGACCTGGGCCCAGTGCCATAATCTTTTTTAAGGTTAGTGGTGGGAAGGCTGCCGCCTGAATGTTTGCAGAGGTCTCCTAACATCCTCTGCCGAGGAACTTTAAACCTCAGGTACTATTTCAGAGGAAATGAACAAGCACAAAACACAGACAGAAATTAGCCGCAGCAGACCCTGGATCTAAATAAGTTCCACTAACCTTTCTGAAATCATTTAAAGCCTGAGGGAGGGTGTGTGTGCAGGTGTGTGTGTGTGGGTACGGAGGGGTGTGTGGGTGTGCGTGTGTGTTTTCCCAAACTGGACCATTGTGTTTATGTGTGGACCATTGCCCAAATATTTTAGTAGGTTATACTCTAGAGAGGAGGGAAAAAAATTTTTAACTATTTAACTAAGCAATTTAAAAATTCTGTGCAAAATAATAATAAAAAGAAAGACTTTACCAAAATTGCAACTATAGCAGGTCTGTGAGGGTAACTTAGTAAAATACTCTGTGGATGGCTGCAAACCTCTAATGGAAAGTCGTGTAAGTAGCTGAGGCCAAAGTAGGCATTAATTACAATGAAAAATCAGTTTAGAGTAGGCCACAACTAAATTGGAAGCTGGTCCTCTAGGTAAAACAAAGAAAGTGAACAGCAGCCTCAGATTTGATTACATGGCAATACAAGAAAAATGTGCTGTATGTTGTCTATTATTAAAGCTGCTTTGGGGCCCTGTGTTTTGGGTGCCTCAGGGACTTTAATAAAAAATTAGTAATAGGTCTGCTGCCCCAGCTCACTGTGGCTTTTTGGAGTATTTGCGGATTCAGCCCTGGTCCTGCAGTGCAAATTAAGTCATTTCAGACAAGCAGCCTCAGAAAGTGTTATGTGATAGCAAAGTTCAAATACCACACTTTGGCTCTAAAAGGACACAGCCCCCTGCCAGAGGCTGATTCAGAGTTTCAAAGAAATAATAAAATTCTATCATAAGGAGAAGGTGGGGAAATGAAAAGCTAAAAAAAAAAAAAGAAGCAACTGGTTGTTTTTGTGTGTCTTTGACTACCCTCACCAAATACTAGTCCTGATATGTAAACTATATGAGTGTATAAAATACTGCCAACGAGTGAATTAATGGCAGTGAAGGCAACTATTAACCTGGGATTTTTCTTTTTTCTCATCTCACAAATGTTAACTCTATAACTCTTCTTATATTGATGTAGTGATATTAATAATATTGTCTTTATTACTAATATCACCACTGGGTCCATGGCACGACCATATATATGCTAGCCATGAAACATTAACAAAAGTTCACCCTGATTAAGAAATCAAGCCTATAAATCTACATTCTTTCAAAGATGAAAATGTCTGGGCAAATTATTTTCTACAAGACAGTTACATGAGGTGTATATTTCCCAGCTTTTTCTAGGTACACCATGGACCTGATGACTGCCATTTGCTATCAGAGACAAACAGCCCCTGGTCTGAGAATCCTGACTCAATTAATTGTGGGTGCTTAGTAAAGGGTGAGTTTCCAACCTGGACCATTGCCCAAATAAATGAATAGGCTTAATAGGGAGCCAGAATATAGAGTGGCTATAAAGATATATTTAAGAAGTACATGTCTGTGTGAGCTTAAGTGTGGGTATGATAATAGAGTCTGGGCCTTTGAATCAGAAAGAAAACGAACTTTTGTCCAAGTAATTTAAAAATTCTTTGCCATAGTTATTTTTTTTTAATTTTAATAAATAATGAAAATCCCAGTCCATGTCCATGTGGAATTTCCCTGATCCAGCATCAAACAGTATCTCCTCAGTTTTAGGACTTGAGTAACCTGTTGGTAGAAAGTGCAGTGGCAAAATTTGATTGATTTCAAAAGGTTCCAGGAAACTGTAATTGGCCTCAATCATCTTCTTCCCCATCTGATGACCAACACCTGAAACTAACCAAGGTAGATGGCTCCCCCTTTAGTTCAGTTCAAAATTTCCTGCAAAATCATCTTAAGAAGTAAAAGAAATAAATGAACAGAAAACACAGGGAAAGAAGGAGAGCCTAGCTGGACAGGGAATGGGTCTAAGAAGACTGAAAATACACTGTATCAAAGCCATGACTTCTCTGAGGATCATCTCTCAGAGCCTTGGATAGTCTCTGTGGAATCATAGGATGGCCATTCTTCTTTAGAGAATAGGAAGAGGAGAATGGAGAAGGTAAACTTCAAATGGGAATCACCATGAATTCAGTCCACAGGAATTATGCAGACTTAAAAGCAATCATGCCCCTCCAATCACTCTTACAACAAGTATCTGTTGAGCATCTACAAAGCTGACTTTTCTGTTCAAGCTGTTGTGAAATTAGAAGTGAAAAATACAATCTCCTTAGTCATCACCCCCAGATCTTAATGGCCAGTCTCATAAAACTTTGCTGTTCCCAAGCTGTTGAAAAAGTAGAACTGAAAAGCAAAGACAGGGAAAAAGACAATAAAAGTATGGGCAACACAGAAAAAAATGGTAAAGGGGTCACTGCTTAAAGTGTACCAAGACCTGATAATATTGACACTCATTCAAACTTATCAACTGGAAGATAACAGGTGGCTTCAGTTCTTCCAGCACTCTGGCTGGGAGTGATCCTATCATATTTCTTTTCTGATTATATATATATATTTTAAAATCTAGTGGCAATGATTAATGTTTTGTATTCCAGCAACAACACCTGTTTCAAAACAAACTGCAGTATCATCTTGCACTGATAATGTATTACATCGTCTTAAACATTTTCAAAGTAAGGTACTCAGTTTTTCACAAGTTACATAACAATCTTGATAAGGATATTTCAAATATATCTCTTGTTCAATAAATAGCAGGCTACTGCATTATAATATATATATACATATATACACACTCATACATATATACAGGAATCTCAGAATAAAAACCTCAGAATGGAAAATCACATATTGAGGTTTGAAGCAATGATAGACTACTTCTGTTTATACATATATATTTTAAAGACTGTTTTTAAAGCTCATCCTTTCAGAGTGGAGATTTTATTCCCCCACAATTTGTTATAAACAGAAGACCTTAAAAAAGTAAAAGATATGGATATGGATATGTTTCCCCATTGTTTACGACTTCTTTTTAGACCTATGCCATCTGCACAAAACCTTAATGGAGGGGCTTGACTAAGTTTACAGGTATCCAGTATTTAAATAATAAGAATACATCTTCCCATATTATGCTGTCATTTTTATGTGGAAGTCAAAAATAATTTAAATGTTGAAATTTAAATCAAATTCACTAAATCAATCCCTGGTTCCAGATGAATTTGGAAAGAAATAAATTTTCTACCCAAGTGAAAAATTATAAAAATTTCTAGTGTAATTGTCTTCTCCAAAGAGTTCTAATTGTGAAGCTGTAAAATTCAAGTGTTTAATATGTCATATGAGGAAGGATATATGTACAGAATTCAAATCCTGGAATCTTCAACCAGCCCCAAAAGGCAGGGGCTATTTCTATCTTGGGTCTTATTCAGAACCAAATTCCCATTACTCATGACAGTACCTAGCAATGTCAATAAATAAATATTTGCTGACTAACTGGCTTATATAGCAATGTCAGAAATGTTTTGGTAACACTCACTAAACATGAAGAGATGCCCATTCTTAGCATTTAGGAACCTCAGGGTGCACATAAGGGCAATATTTTTCTGTCAAGTTTCTCTTCAAGATGATATTCTTTGGAGTCAACAAGGGTGTGTGTGTTGTGTATCCCTCGGTTTGCATTTAGGAATAAAACCAAAGTCTAGTCCCTCTCTTCAAGACATGCATTATCCATCAAGTGAGACAGACAGAACCCTGTAACAAAAGAATGATTATGCTTTAGTATGAGTTGAAATAAAGTCTAATGGAAGCACGGTAATGGTGTTGTGCCCACCTCTATCACGCTTCTTGCAAATGCAGTCTTGGAGCTGGGCTGAAAACTGAGGCCCAGCCCCAACTGGAACTGCCAATCAGGAGACACTGGGAACTTTTGCAAGCAGTTTCAGTAAAGAATTAAGGAGATGCCATGGAAGAGGGGACTGAGAATAAGAAGAGCACATTTGTGAGCTATAAATAAACTTGTTTTCAGAAAGTATGGTTGTTTTCAAGAAGTATCTTTGAAAAGGAAAATATTAGAGAGACTGGATGTTTACAGGAGGAAGACGTGTGGCCACCCAAACTGAAGATGCAAGAAAGATTGAGAATAGTTGGAGAAATGGTCCAGAATGCAGGCTGCTGTCCCCAGGGCTTCATCTTCTAAGGAGCTGCTATATCTTCTTCCAGACAAATACGGAAGGAGTAAGAAAGGACAAAGATATAAATAAACTTTAAATGGAGAAGAATATCGGAAGCCCTGCTACCTAACAAAAATTGTAATAGCTACAATAGAGGATCTATTGTTTTCTGAGTTCTTTAAACAAAGACTGTCATTGAATTTTCTTGACAAGCCCTATGACGTAAGTAAGATTTTCAAAATAAGGAAATTAAAATTTAGNTATCGGAAGCCCTGCTACCTAACAAAAATTGTAATAGCTACAATAGAGGATCTATTGTTTTCTGAGTTCTTTAAACAAAGACTGTCATTGAATTTTCTTGACAAGCCCTATGACGTAAGTAAGATTTTCAAAATAAGGAAATTAAAATTTAGGACTAAAGTCAACTTGGCCAAGTTCACACAGATGGTAAACGGTGAAACCAGAATTCTAACTTAGTAAAGTCCAGAGTTCATCATTTTTTCCACCATACCAGACTGCCACCCACGACCTTGCAGGCTGCCCACTACAAAAAAGGAGGCTAAGGACAGAATTTGTTGCTTAAAGAAATGATAAAATAGTCCAGGGATTGGTTCCAGGACACCCTCAGGACACCCAAATCCTTGGATAATCAAGTCCCTTATATGAAATGGTATAAGCTTATAATCTATGCACATCCTTCCATTGACTTTAAATCATCTCCTGATTACTTACAATACCTAATACAATATAAATACTATGCAAACAGTTGCAGTATGCAGCAGACTCAAGTTTTGCTCTATGAAACTTTCTGGAGTATTTCCCCAAATATTTTCCATCTGTGGTCAGTTGTATCCTCAGATGCAATACCCAGACACAGAGGAACAACAGTATCAGAAAGGAATGGAAAGAAGTTAACTTGCCATTAAAAAAGTTATTTTCAGCAGCTTTAAAAGTTCAGCTGATGTTGGAAATCATAGATTTTTATCAACCAATGAAATCAGAAGATTTCCCTCAGCATTGGCAAGAAAAGAGAGAAGGGTGATTGGGTTGATCTGGACTTGGAGGGGGACAAAGTCAATAATAAACTGAAGTTGTGAGACAGAATCATTTAGTTGAAATGTTGTTTCAACTACATTTGAAATGACAGTTGTGCCCAGGTCAGATGGAGGGAAGTGATTATAAAACAGAGGTTAAGAATGGGTGTTAAGATGAAAGGATCTTGATAGAAGTGAACTAACCTGAAGGCACGGGAGGCGTGGACTGTAGGAAACTTCAGAGTAACAGATTTAAAAAGTTTTAATTGACACCACCCTTATGGCACAAAGTGAAGAGGAACTAAAAAGCCTCTTGATGAAAGTGAAAGAGGAGAGCNCAGCCAGAGTCAGCTCTGCGACTGTCCGGGGACTGAGGCCAGGTCCCGGACCAGCTGGTGAGGGGTCAGTGGTGTGGTGACGAAGGTAGAAAGGCTGAAGTGACCTCCATGGCGCGTCCAGGGTTGCCGTGCTCTCCCCTCATTTAGAGACAGAGGAAGGGGAAGTTCCATTTTGAACAACCCTCTCATGATGGCAGACACCCCCAACCCAGGATCAAGGGTCCCCGAGGACCTCAGGGCCAAAACTCAGTCTGGCTTCTGCAAAGAGAGGAGAGGGGTAAGAACAGGGGGATTCTGGTGTTATTCCATTATGACGTTACTCTTCAGGTGACGCTGGTGCTGGCANCAGACACCCCCAACCCAGGATCAAGGGTCCCCGAGGACCTCAGGGCCAAAACTCAGTCTGGCTTCTGCAAAGAGAGGAGAGGGGTAAGAACAGGGGGATTCTGGTGTTATTCCATTATGACGTTACTCTTCAGGTGACGCTGGTGCTGGCACTTGGTTGGTTCTTCATGAATGTCTGAAGCACCAGGGGATGGGAGGGAAGTTTGGGAGGGTGTTTTGCGGAGAGGGTAGGAATTTACTGTAGCCTTATCATAAACCTGGGTTCCCTGGTATCTCAAACAGTAAAGAATCTGCTTGCAATGCAGGAGACCCAGGTTCGATCCCTGGGTCAGGAAGACCCCCTGGAGGAGGGCATGGCCACCCACTCCAATATTCTTGTCCAGAAAAATCTGTAGACAGAGGAGCCTGGCGGGCTACAGTCCATGGGGTCACAAAGAGCTGGACACAAGTGAAGCGACTAACACTTTCACTATCTCAAACCAGGAAACGTGTGACTTGGAAGCCAGGCTGGTGGTCCCCGGTTGTCTCTCCCTGGAGGCTGAGTTCTCTGATTTCCTCACACAGGCTGTGCGCGTTTCGATTTACAGACTCGCCCCCGCTGGGCCCTCCCTGAGCTGGCTCCCCGAGACCCTGTGGGACCTCCATGACCCCAGGCCTGGAATCTCCCGTGTCATCTCCAGGTCACAGTTCCACCTCCCGCCTTGGACGAGGGGGAGCGTGTTCTGTGTTGGTCTCCAGGGTGAGAAATATTTATTCTGTTTGGTTCCCTAACGATATTAAAAACACAGGATGCATGATTTAACCTCCGCCCTTGGAGACGGGCTTCCAGGCCGGAGCCGCTGGGCAGCCGTCAGCGCTCACCCGACTCTGCCCAGCACTTCTTTGTTCACTGGAGAATNAAATAAAATAAAAAAAAATAATAAAATAAAATGTGTTCTTAGTAAAAAAAAAGAAGAAGAAGAAGACCACAGGGACGAGCTTGATACTGACTAGGTTTCTTGGCCTCCTTAATCAACAGAAATTGATCAAAGGCTTTGGTCTCTTTGTATCTTTTGTCCAGAATTTGTCCCACTTGCCCCATGTATGCAGTTAGCTTTAGTCCCATAGAGTTTCTTTGTATTTTGTTGCTTGAGGAGTGGTGTATCCCGGAACAAGCACTGCAGCACACAGTCCCAGGTCCCAGTCTGGCTCAAGATGATCTAAGTTTACAAAGTCACTCAGAGTTGCACCGTATACTGTACAAGAGGGAATTTATCATTAATTTATTGCAATGACTAATTATTAATGATAATTAATTCATCATTAAAATCGTAGGAAATAATATATTTTTAGAAACATGCTGACATATTCACTAAACAAACATCGAGACTCTCTTTTTATAAATCACATCCAAATTCCATGTTAGAGCCTGAGAGATACTAGGATGAACAGGACATGTTTCCTACTGTTTGGTGAGAGGTTGGGGGGCAGAGGTTGAGACAAAAATATGCCCCCAATGTTGTCATTTTGTATACAAGATGCTTCACTTTGGTATGTACTGCCTTCTTAGGAACAGATATAGAAAAAAAAGCGTGTGATTTTATATCATGCATCATGAAAAGGACCCAGCACACTATTTCTCTGCCTTCAGAATCTATAGGTTTCCATAGCACTGAATGCTTTGAACAAAATATGGATGCTAGTTTTCTATCCCAGAGCANTTGGGGGCAGGAGGAGAAGGGGACGAATGAGGATGAGATGGCTGGATGGCATCACGGACTCGATAGACGTGAGTCTGAGTGAACTCCAGGTGATGGTGATGGACAGGGAGGCCTGGTGTGCTGCGATTCATGGTGTCGCGAAGAGTCAGACACGACTGAGCAACTGAACTGAACTGAACTGAATAGTAACGTTAAAATCCAAGCCATTCAGATGAGTCGCTAAGGACTGAAGGTGAGAAGATAGTGGGATAAAAGAACACCAAGGAAAAATATATCAGCAGCAGTTTAGTATATTATCAAGTGGAGTTTAAGAAGGTCCAGGGGATTGGTTAGACAATAAAACTCATTGTGCCAAAATCTTAAAGAAAACTGAAGAAAATCCTTGAATATCTGTAAGTATCAATGGGAAAGATAGACGGATAGATGGATGGATGGTTGGTGAATGAATGTTAGAGAGAGAAAGGGGACGTGCTTCAGAGAAGGAAATTTGCTGAACAACAGAATATTGTGCTTTATCTTAGAATATCAAAATAAGTAAACAAATTTTACAACAATTTGTTTCACATAGAGATATATCATTTTCATCATAAGAGAATAATAGGTTGAGGACAATCAAAATTAAAAAGTAGCATGCTTAGAAAAAAAAATAATAGTGATTTTCTTTAAATAGTGGTATTACATGGTTTTAGTGTGGTTTTTATTTCCTTCTTTCTACTTTCCTATATCTCCCAAATGTTCTAGAGTAAACATATATCACTTGCATATGAAAAGCTAATGTTTTAAGGAAAAAATGTTTTCTATTACATGACAGGCATAAAAAACAATACAAATTATAAGCATTCTGTAGGCTTTGTTTAAAGTCCTGGGAATTGTCATATTTTAAATATACAGATTGGTATAGCATTGTAAATCAACTGCGTTTCTATTTTTAAAATAAAAAAATTTACAAATTTAAAATGTTGAATATTTAAATGCATATATATCTCACATAACATGTATACATATACTGTTCTATACAAACACACATATGTACTAATATACATACATCTTTCTGTATATCTGCATTTGTGTATGTGTATATATGTGACATGTGTTATATTTAGGTTTAATTATGGGCAAAGAGGACATAAATGTACATATCACCCTCTAAGAAAAGAGTAAATATTAATTTTATCCACTGTTGTAACAAAAACAAAAAGCTTTACCCTAAAATATTGAGCTAAATAATAGTCTTTTTCAAATTCTGTGGGGGTCAGCTTTCAATAAAGAATAAATACAGCCATATTGCTTGATGATGTTAATGAGTAGCTCAATCTCTATATCTAAATGTAACTATTCTATGCGACTCATTTTTGATCCACACACTACATGTTGGGACTCTTATTTACTTCTGTCTTTTGTGGGAGGTTTTGGGCTGTGTCACTGACTTTCTGGACATTGCTTTCTAGAAAAGCAAGCTCAGGGACTTACAGGCATAAAGGATTCAGACACAGAATGAGGCCTCTCCTTATGGAAACAATTATGTGACACATTCCACTTGGCTATAGGAAAGCTATAGAAGGGGAAAAGAAATACCCCTTTGTTTGTGGGAGGGTCTCTGAACACACAGCCTAGGAAGATTGTTTAGCCCAGCTGAAGACGCTCAGGCCCACACTAGGGGCCCTGATTAGTTCTACATTCAAACCTTCAAAGAAGAGATCGTATTGTTTCTTCAACAAGATTCTTCTGCACCTGCTGGTATCAATAAACACTTTAATCAAAGCATGTTCCCCAAGTTAATAACTGACATCATGATTTTAAACCAAAGTAAATGACCTTGGACAGTAACACTTCCAGGAGCTGAAAACATGAACAGAGAACCAAACACAAACTCAATCTTTAGGAAAAACAGGGTCAGTGTTAAGCACATGTCACAACATGCCACCAATCCCCATTCCGTAATATTTTAACCCACAGAAAGTAAAGACTTTTAGATTTTCCCTCAAAATGTTCTTATAATGTTTTCTAGGATTGCTTCTTCTGAAGTAATACAAAAGAGGGAAAAATGAAAGAACATCTTCACAGGAGAGTCACTCTTAGCTGCATTTTCTAGTCTTGCTTGTCCACCCAACCACACACCCCATTTGTTCAGAGATAACTCAGAAGAAAGCCCAAATTTTGCAAAAGCATTCATTTGAAACCTTATTTTTTCCTGTATCATCATTCAGTTAAACCAAAGCATCTGCTTTTAAAGAAATATCTAGAACTGATGAACACACAACTAGTACTGATGAACAAAAAAGGGGGCTTGAATTTCATGAGTCTTTGAGATTTTTCACCTTTCACAAATGTATACTAAAGGCCTCCTTAGTCAATATTTTCATAAACAGTTGTAATTAATTCAGATTTTACTTAAGCTAACAAATGTTTCTCCTTTGCAATAGCAGAGTAAACTAATTCACGAAGTTGCTACTGTTCTCCAGGTTGCTGACAGAGGCTGCAGTTACACAGGAACTGGGATACAGTAAGAAATACACTTGGACTTTGTCCCCCTATTTCTGGCACAAAGCTCCTAAACCCCTTTCCCGAGTGACAGTGTCACTGGCAAAGCCCATTAACAATTCCCAGGAGATAAAAATGGAATCCGGATAATAAAATAAAATCTAACCTTTTTTCCTTTGTGCTCTGTCTAGTTTCATTTGCTCACAGGGTGCTGGGTGCAGAGGCCTTGTACCGGGCACTTGACTCTCAAGCTCCTGGTTCAAAAATGACCATGCTGACATTGCAGTTCCACTGATCTCATGAAGAAGCTCTGTGCTTAATGCCTTGATTCAAGATGGCGGCAATGGGCCATGTACAGAGATGCTGTGCCCAGCACTGTGGGAGTGAGCACACCTGTGCCAGCCCTGAAGGAACTCCCCTCCTTCCCTACTCCTGTTGTTGTTGTTCGGTCACTAAGTCATGTCCGGCTCTTTGCGACCCCATGGACTGTAGCACAAAACTTCCCTGTCCTTCATCATCTCCCATGAGGAGTTTGCTCAGTCATGTCCATTGAGTCAGTCAGTGATGTCCATCTCACCCTCTGTCATCCCCTTCTCCTGCCTTCAATCTTTCCCAGGATCAGGGTCTTTTCCAATGAGTCAGCTCTTCACATCAGATGGCCAAAGGATTGGAATTTCAGCNTGAGGAGTTTGCTCAGTCATGTCCATTGAGTCAGTCAGTGATGTCCATCTCACCCTCTGTCATCCCCTTCTCCTGCCTTCAATCTTTCCCAGGATCAGGGTCTTTTCCAATGAGTCAGCTCTTCACATCAGATGGCCAAAGGATTGGAATTTCAGCTTCAGCATCAGTCCTTCCAATGAACATTCAGGGTTGATTTTCTTTAGGATGGACTGGTTTGATCTCCTTGTATCCAAGGGACTCTTAGGAGTCTTCTCCAGCACCACAGTTCAAAAGCATCAATTCTTTGGTGCTCATCTTTCTTTATGGTCCAACTCTCACATCCATACATGACTACTGGAAAAACCATAGCATTTATTACACAGACCTTTGTTGGCAAAGTGATGTCTTTCCTTCTTAATACATTGTCTAGATTTGTCTTAGCTTTCCTTCCAAGGAGCAAGTGTCTTCTAATTTCAAGGCTGCAGTCACCATCTGCAGTGATTTTCCAGCCCAATAAACTAAAGTCTAACCTTTTTTCCCTCTGTGTTCTGTCTAGTTTCACTTGCTCACTGGAGGCTGCCTGTAGAGGCCTTGTACCCAGCACTCGAGTCCAGAGCTCCTGGTGCAAAATGACTTGGTTGGCATCTCATCTCCACCGGTCCTGCAAACAAGTTCTGTGCTTAATACCTCATTTCAAGATGGCAGCAGCAGACCATGTGCAGAAGATCTACATACAGCACTGTGAGAGTGAGCACACCTGCGCCAGCCCTGACAGAGCTCCCCTCCTCCCCGGGTCCTGAGATCTCTGTAAAGCAGTCCCACCTGCCTATGGCTTTCGGGAGGAAGACCCTGTTCTACCACCTCTCTGTTCATTCTCTAATAAAAGAATAAACCTATCCTTTCCTTCTGTGCTCAACTAGGTCTCATTCTATTGGCTTCAATGACAGAGTGGAAGTAGCCTTGGGACAGATTGAGGACGGGAGGAGAAGCAGGCAACAGAGGGTGAGATGATTGGATGTAATCACCAACTCAATGGACATGAGTTTGAGCAAGCTCTGGGAGATGGTGAAGGACAGGCAAGTCTGGAGTACTGCAGTCATGGGGTCACAAAAAGTTGAACACAACTTAGCAGTTGAACAACAGCCCTTGTTGGAGATGACTTGGGAGGTTGGAGAACAATGTTACACATAAAGTGCTCCTTGTGAATACATCTGAGTTTATGCTAATGAGGTGATTTAGGGTGAGGCTCCTGGGAGGCCTCAGGTGGGGCTGATCAGCAGAGACACAGTGATTAGAGGGTTGGAACTTGCAGCTCCCCCTCAACCCCTGATAAGGAACTGAAGATGAAAGCTCTATAAAAACTATATATTAAAAGTAATCTAGTGACCTGAGTTCTCATTCTAGATCTGTTTTATTATAGCAAGATCTGCTCTTTCTTCTGAAAATTTCTGAGTTTTTATTTTCCTTTAAATCTTTAAATCATTACTCTAGGTCTCTATTTTCTTAAATTTTGCCATTTCATTTATTAAATATTCATGACACAAATATTTATTGAGCATTTACTATTTTAGACACTATTCTAGGTACTTAGCGATATATAAGTGAATAAAAAACAGGTCTTTACCAACTTAAAACTCATGAGACAAAAATGAACAACAAAAAGAATAACTAACTAAAAATTACATAGTATGTCCAAATTTGCCTGAAAAAAAAAATGCATCCAGGGCATGAGGGATCCAGGGAGGTAGTGGGCAGGTGCAGGCTTAAACAGGGTGCTTAGGGTAGACTTTACTGAGCAAGTTCTGACAGCTGACTTGGAGGTCAGCCAGTTGAGTGAGCTAAGAGGGGTGTACTCTCACTATATGTTCGTGGAAAAATTAGAGGGCACTGCGGTTGGAACAGAATGATCAAGGGAAGAAAAAGTAGGAGATAAAGTCAGAACCGCATGGACATTTTTCACAAACTTGTGACATATTTAGAAGAACCGGGAAAGTTTAGAAGAACCACTCTGGTTGGCAAGTTAGGAGGGGAGGAAAGGGTGCAAGAGCTGTTAGGATGCTACTGAAATAGTGGAGCTAAGAGGTGATGGTGGCTCAAACTGGATGTAGTAAGAGAAAGAAAAGAGACATGAATGATTACCAGGTTTTTGACGGAAGCCTCAGAAGGTTGTAGTAGCCATCCGCTGATGTTAGGAAAACTGTGAATAGAGCAGTTTGGGGGAGAAGAGGGGGAACACTGTCAGATCAAGAGTTCCATTCTGAATATGTTGAGTAAGAGATGTCTACTAGATATGAAAGCAGTCTTGTCTCTTGACAACAGTTGGATATAGGAGTTTAAGGTTCCAGAGAAAATCAAGGTTAGAAAGAAAACGAACAGTGTGGTGTCAACTTTTTTTTTGCTTTACACTATTAATAGTTTGAAAATTTTAAGCCTATAATTAGTATATCACTACTCCAATCCCTTTATGTGAAGATTATCTGGAGAGAAACAGAGAGGGGGGAGCAAGGGGAAAGAGGCAGAAGAATGTGGGAAGGAGGAAAGAGGGAGAGGAGGGGAGAAGTAAAAAGAGAGAGAAATTGATTGATTGATTAACTATTGGGAGATTTACAATCTAAGAATGTTACTTTCCTAAACTCAATCTTCTTCAGAGGACACACTGTTGTGCAGTTAAATCAAATCCTAAAAGCCCTTAATCCTTTTTTTCACAGATACACATCTTTCATTGTTTCTCATTCCTAGTAGAGCCTTCATTAGAAATGGCTCATAACATTTTTAACTTGAAGTTCATCAACCTCCAACCTTTCAAATAATTAAATATTTAAATACTCAGGAAAGCCCACATTTGCGAAGCGAGAATCGTTTTGCAATGCAAATTGTCACCCTTAATTTCTCTGCTGGTAAAATAAGACTTAATAGGGATCCGGTTTGCCTCTAGTGCATGTAAAATAGAATACTTTCCCCCACAGGCTGGGTTCTGGATGGCCCCTCCATTTCAGAACAGCCTTCTCTCACAGAAAAGTGGCAAGAGGGAAAGGGAAGAGGAAGGAAAGGGAATCCTGATGTCTCAGGTACATTTTCCAAGCTAATTACTGGCTCTTTTCCTTATTATCAACTGCTCTGTGTGAAACCAGAGCAAGCCAGGAGCCTTCAATTGAGATGGCTTGCAGCTCCAGTGGCTGCCAGAATCGGGCAGACCAGGCTTACAGGTGACTTTCTACTGCTGATGAACCTCTCACCACCTGCCTAGCAAGAAGCAAGGAAGGCAGCACTCTGCTCCCCTCAGTGATCCCTACCTGTGGGAAATCAGTGTGTTTACATCTGCCAGAAGAAGTAGGTTAATCCATGGTGCTGAATTTGCATTCACCTCCCCCCTCCGCCCCGGCCCCACCCTGGCTAAGACCCTAACAGAGAGAACTTTTCTCCCCCTGAATTTAGTTTTGAGGACTTAAATACATGAGCAAGTGTGGACAAAGAAGAAGAAAAGAGCGAGGGGGAAACTTCTGCCTCAGGATTCGCCAGAGTCTCCTGTCTGCTGTCTTCATCTGCATTAAATTGGTCATGACCTTCCAGGTGTCTTTAAGGTTGGAGTGTTTGCTGGACCATTTCGAGCTGAGCCGGCTGGTCCACGTGACCCTCCTGACATCAAGAGGCAGGCTTTTAAAAGAACAGAGGCACCTTGTCAGGGCTCAGGGGTCACTAATAGCCTGCCTTGGGCCCTCCAATAGGTCGTGTTCTGCTTCCTCGTCCAACACAAAGGGAAAGGCGAGGGAGGCTGGGGAGGGGCTGGGCATAATTATCGTTCTGGTGTTTTGTTCCTCAGGCCCCGAGTTATGCTCCATGTCACTGTGTTAATGTGCCTGCAACCAGGGAGACACATAATGCTCCTCTCAGCCCTGTTTATTAGCAAGATCCATTTGCAAAAGGCCCTTCTTTTGTGCCACAATATGAATGTGCTTTGATGGCAAATAATTACGGCAGTCCTTTTGACATGAAGATCCACAGGCTGCCCTAGTTAAGCCAGTAATTAGCCTGTCCTCTTTTTTTTTAATATTATTATTGAGAAACTACAAATTATCCTCATATGTGCACCGGCCATTGCTTTTTCTCCTTTCTATTCTCCTGCTCTCTCCTACTTACTCTCTCCGCTCGCTCGCTCGCTCGCTCGCTCTTTTTTCTCTCCTTCTCCCTGTCTCCCTCAGCACTTTGGATAAGCGGAATGCAGCTGCACAAAAGCAAGATAAAGCTCAACCATCAAGATGATGAACAATCTGGATGAAGAGCCTTCGAGATGAACACAAAAGCTGGAGATGTGCAGTTGATGGAAGCCTGGACAGCTGAAGAATGCTGTGGTCTAAGGATGAATAGCCCTCATTTGTGAATATACAGATTCTCCACAATGAATAAAAACTGAGTGGAGGTCACAATAAATAAACTTTTTCCCCCCTTCTCCTTCAATAATAATTCAGGTTCCCGGCACCAAACAGCTGTAAATTGAAGGTTGTGCTTAGTTTTCTCAACTCTCAAAGGGGATAATTAAGCTAAGATCACATTGTTTGATATATTAGTGTAATGATGAGCTACTATATTCTGCTTGTTTCAAGTTATTTTAGTTTTTCTTTCCCATTATCTTTTTTTTAATTACATTTCAAATACATTTTAAATGTAGGAACAGCAGTTCTGAAACAGAGTTTGCCCTGTGTTTGGATCTGTTTGAAATGTATTCATATAACATTTAATTAAAGCGANTGAAAAATTCTGAAAAAGATGGGAATACCTGACCACCTGAGCTGCCTCTTGAGATATTTTTGAGCTGAAGATGTATTGGAAAATCTGAATATCAAGTTAAAATCTGAATATCAAGTAAAAAAGAGAAACATTACATTTTTAGAAACCATTTTTTTTCTTTTTTTGATAATTATAAAACATTCTTCATTTAAAAGCAGATTTGTGGCTATTTGTTATTGTTGTTCATTTGATCTGTTGGTTACAGTTGATTATTTTTCCTAAGAATTTTTCTATTTTCCCCAATTAGCCCCAACCAGAGTAGGTTCTAGCATATTCACACTTAGGAAGGTCTCTAGATATGAACCAGGTATGGAAATTCTTTATGAGCATTAACACAGAAGCATGGGAAAGAATGGAGAAGTCACCTTGACTCCACTATGATCTAAGTCCCCTAAAAGAAGAGGGGCACTTCTTAAAGGTTCTCATCTGGGAGAGCTATCGATCAAGGACAGCCCACCCAATGGCATGATGGAAAACCACCATTCCTCAAGGATCCTCCAGTCTACTCAGAAAAGCCCTAGGGAAAAGTAAGCAGTTAAATGTCCTGTCTGAGTGTGCAACAGGAGAAAGCAAGGGCAAGTAAAAACTAAGCCTGGAGTGGCCCCAGAAAGAGGAGTCTGAACCCATGCACGAAGTGTACCTGAGCCAGAATCCTCAGATTCAAGGAGCCTTTTACTTCTTGGTATCAATAAACTAGTCAGAAGCAAAAGAAACAGGCAGTGAGCCTGAAACAAAGGCAGCCACTGCCACCTCCGTTTGCTACCATCTTGGGGCTGCTTTGAAAAGGATCATTGCCTCTATTTGGAAATACTACACAGCTTTAGGCTAAGGAAGCTCAGTTTAGGAGTTCACCTTGGCCAAAAGAGAAAAGCTTAATAAACTTTTAAGTACCAGAAGCAGACCAGATCGGAAAGATACACAGGCCTGTCTGAAAACTCAAGCTAATTAGCATTTTTCTTACCTTTCTTAAGATTTATTCATTGTACCCACAATTTGTTGAATGTCTGCTATATCCTTGGTAGTTTCCCCAATTATTGAATTGAACAGAGAAACAAAACAGGTCATGTTTCTATATGTTTCTACTTTCACAGATCTTACATTTCAGTGGAAGGAGAAAGGCAATAAATAAAATAAGTGTATAAAATTTAGCGTATGAAGTAGTGATAAATGTTGCAAAGTAGTATAAGGCAGAGGACATGGAGGAACTAGATGCATTTTACCAAGGCTAGTCAGTGAAGGCCTACTCAATAAGTTTAGAAACTGAGATTAGTTTAGAAACTGGGCTTCTTCAATGACTCAAGCCGTAAAGAATCTGCCTGCAATGCAGGAGACACAGAACATGCAGGTTCAACCCCTGGGTTGGGAAGATACCCTGGAGAAGGAAATGGCAACCCACTCCAGTATTCTTGCTTGGGAAATAAGAGTCTGAGAGCTAGAGTCCATAGGGTTGCAAAGAGTTGGACAGAGGAGTCTGATGAGCTAGAATCCATAGGGTTGCAAAGAGTTGGACATGAGTAAGCACGCATGCAAGAACTTACGAAACCTGAAGGAAGTGAAGGAGAGAGCCACGCAAAAACCATGCAGTTTTATAAGGAAAGAGTTCACCAGGTAGAATGAGCCCTATGTCACAAGCCCTGAGGCAAGAGTATGTTTGGCACGTGTCCTCATCTCCAAGAAGGAGACAAGGATGAGGAAGAGTAAGCATGGAGTTGATGGGGGAGGTGGCATTTGAGACAATAGATGAAGGGCTAGATCATGTAGGGCATTTTATCAGGAAGCTGAAAGTCTTAGTGGTAACTTACCGTAGACGTTTAGGTAATTTGCTTCTAATGAAGTTTACATATATGAAGTACTGAAAGGAAGATTCCAAGGGGAGGCGGGGCGGGGTAAGGGGGGTTGACTGATTTGCTGTGATTTCTTGTTATGAAATTGTATGTTTTGACTGCAAAAACATGGTACAATTAAACATGCCTATTGCAAACACAAATGACACTCTCCTCCTTCCCCCCAAAATAAAACAAAAAAAGGAAAAAAATAAGCAAAATATTTGAATACACACTTCACCAAAGAAGACATATGAAATGAAACACATGAAAAGTTGCTCAACATAATAGCCATCAGGCAAATGCAAATTAAATCTATGAGATACTGAGATACTTATTATAACTGCTTTTTTTTTTTTAAATAACTGACAATTCAGAATGCTAAGAAAGACATGGAGCCACTGGAATGTTCACATACTTTTGAAAGAAATGGGAAATGTGAAAACCAGTCTGGAGTATGATTTGATAATTTTTTATAAATTAAACATACACTTACATTATGACCCAGAATACTGGGTCATATACCCAGACTCATATACACAGATTCAAGTAAATTCCATACCCATGTCTTCATATAGGAACATATATAAACCTATGCACACATATTTAAGGCACTTTCATTTATAATTATTAAAAGCTGGAAACTATCCAAATGTCTAAGTGGTGAATGGATAAATAGATTCAAAAGCATTTCTGAAATACTTGAAAGGAATCAGATGCAAAAAGACACATGTGTGATTCATTCTCAAAATTGCAGGGCCAATAGTAGAATCAGAGACTTCCAGAGACATGGATGGAAAGAGAGAAACAGACTACAAAGAGAAATGAGAAAATTTAGGGAATTATGGAAATTATCTTAATTGTAGTAAAGGTTATGCATTGCATAAGTTTGTCAAAATTCTTAGAACTATATACCTAAAAAAGTGAATTTTATTATATGTAAGCTATATTTCAAAAGATGTTTACTGAAATACTGATATTTTCATAGATGAGAATGGGAATCTAAAGATAATAGATTTTAAAAATTAATTTTAGTACTATCTTCCCTACTGAAGGAATAATTAATTTGTTAAGTAATCTATCTTCACTGATAGCCTAATCTCAGGGTTGTATGGGAAAGCAGTATTTTCACCAGGCTGTGGACAGGCCCACATGACTAGGACCATACATTTCAAAATGATCTCCATTTTATACTTCTCTCCCATTTTGCAAATGCAGACACCTGACTATTTCATCATACCTCGACAAGGCAGGGCCCTCTGTGCCCTGACCATCACCAGGGCAATCTCAATCTAGAGAGCTTGCAAAATATACATAGGCTCTGCTAGGTTTCCCGCCATGTTCGACCAACATATCAAAGACCCAGAATCCACCCAAATATACATGATGTACAACACTTGACCAGATACACAAATGGGACACTTATTCTTTTTTTTTTTGGTAGTTTATTTATTTATTTATTTTTTTGGTTTAATTGATACTTTTGTTTTTTGTTTTTCTTTTCTTTTTTTTTTTTTTTTTTTTAATTTGACTNTTTATCCCTGAGTTATAGCTTTAAGATTAGACATTTAAAATCAGAATTATCTAATGCAACCTAAGGCCCTTCCTTGAAGGATCACACTTCTTGTTTTGCACAAACAGAAGGGGCTTCTTTTTCATACCACCCCCCCACCCCCCGCCCCAACTCCATCTTAGTCTTCTGATGCTCAGATAGCCCTAGGATAGGCAAGGAAAAATTTTGAAACAGGCACATCTATTGAATTCCAGTGAAAAATAATTAGAAAAATGGACACTTAGAGCAATCTTTTTTTTTTTTTAATAGTCAGACAGTAAGTATTTTCAGCTTTGCGGGCCATAAGGCCTCTGTTGCAACTACCCAACTCCATGATGTAACACAAAAGGAACTGTAGACAATACTTCAATGGGTGTGGCTACCTTCCAGTAACTTTACAAAAGCAGGCAGCCCCTGTTGTTGGCTGAGGCATTTTGGGAGCTAAACTGCTATGTAAATCAACAGACAGGACCTCAGAAATTCTAAAAGTTGCAATGCATCAAATGTTGTTGCCCACTGTTTCAGCTCACAGATCAGACATGCTGCCTACCCAACCTTATCCACCAGGCCTTCCATTCCCAGTTTGGTCTTTTTATTTGTCCAGAACTTAAACTGCTCATGGATTTCCACTAGCAATTGTGGCAAAGGCAGTGGATTTAACTCCTTTTCTTTACTCGATATCCTCATTTACAAGAGAGAACACAGGGCAAGATCAATACCAGAATGGGGAGATGCATGAGGTTAGCTATTCTGTTCTCTTTAATCCCCCACACCGTGTGTGATCATCTCTGTCTATCTGTCCCTCACTCTTTCTCTTTTTCCGTACTTGGATTTTCATTTTGCTCTCATCCAAAACAAAATTTATTTCACGGACCCCACCTTAAACACATGATTCAGTTGATTACAATCAGGTTAAGGCAGAATTACTTTCTGGTCATTATGAACAGGCAAGATAGCAAGACTTAAATCTCCAAAGAAGGCTCTCTTCTCCGTTTAAGCCTCAAGGCTCACCAAAGAAGTCGTCAATCAGCAACCGATTTTAAAATTCTCTTAAAAATGTTTTACTAGTTCATTTTGCTTGGCATTTTTATCACTATTTATATCTGTAAAGTAGTGATATAATTAGTAAAGCTATTAATGTTTCTTTTGCTTAGTATTACAAATGCTATAAATCTAGCTTATAGCAAAATAAATAATGATGATAACACTGTCAAGCATCAATATAATTGCTGGACGGCTTTGTATAAACCAAACCAGTATTAGCCTGTTAAACAGCTAATGTAGATCACTTAGCCACCCTCCTTTTGAACTATTCATGGAGCCCAGAAGGAACCATTGAGTAAAAACCCTGCAACTGTCCCATGTTTCACAGCACAGGAGGCCCAAGCCCTCTGACTGGTCCTCGATATATTGCTTAAACAGAAAAAAGAGGATCCTTTTAAGAGGACAGAATAAACATGATACAATCCTACATCTGTTCTATTGCAAACCTAAAGTGATTAAAGTCCCTGAACTCTCAGTTATATATATGTGTGAAACCTTATTGGGCTGTTAAAATTTTCCACTCTGCAAAAGCAAGGATTCCTTCTGATCAATATAGAACCCCATTTTTAGCAGGATCCCCCTAAACAAAAGCCCACAAATCTGAGGTCAAAACCCTTTTCTTGGGGTGATGGAAACTCCCTTTGTTTTGCTATCTAGTTTATACCCCACTACCTACCTACATACAAAAGAAGAGGATGAAATCTTATCTATAAGCTCTTCCTAGCATCCCTGCTTTCACTAAGCAGAAAGGATTAAAATGAACAGCCCTGCGCACTGGGCCTGAGTAATGGGCCTTCAAAAACCAAAGTATTAGACAAATATATCAGCTATGAGATATAATACCAAGGGCTAGTTCCACAGTATCAGCATTTTTAACTTTCATTCTAAAGTGACTGGATGATAAGAGGGTACAATTCGTATTTGGAATTCAGGGCTAGAGGATCTCTTTAATAAAACTGTTTTTACCATGTAGCTATATATCATTTCTTACCAAAATGCAAAACAAAGCCCAGGTCTTTTTTTTTTTTTCCCCCTTTCTCTCTCCCAAACATCCATAATGATAGATTTCCATTTCATTTTTTCCTTCTTTGAATGTATTTTTCAAGCCAAACATTCATCGCTGCTGCTGTTGTTGATGGCACCAAAAGGTTTCAGGGAATCTTTCTTTGCTCAGAATGCAGCTTGCAGACCCAGACAGAGACGGAAAGGAAGTTGTTGGGTGAATAATGAGGGCTGAGCAGGAGCCGCTCATGGTGGCAGGCATGAGGCCAGATGAATAGGACCGCATTTCTGTGTTCAAAAGGAGTCTCTCTTTATTGTTATCTTTGGCCTGTTGCGCCAGCCGCTAACGAGTGGACAGGCATTACCATTCATTAGCATTTTTATGGCACTTCATATTTTCAGTGCACATTACAAATTATATTTGTTAACCTCACAACACTCCTTGTGAGATCATCACTACTGACACTTACAGGGCAGTCCATGTTCAACGGACATGAGCAAAATTAAGAATCAGAAAACTGCAGCGTGTTGGATGCAACTTTTTGCAAACACGTTAAAGATGCCTAGGGAATGGCCAGGCTCCCCACTGGTAACTCCACTCTTGCCAGTTTCACTTGTCTTTTATGTCTGCCACCTGTGAGTTAATTTCTAAGCCCATCTATGTTGCTGCAAATAGTATTATAACATTCTTTTTACGGCTGAGTAGTATTTCATTGTATATATGTAGTACATTATATATATCACATCTTCTTTATCCATTCCTTGTCGAAGGACACCTAGGTTGCTTCCATATGCTGACTATTGCAAATAGTGCTGCAGTTGCTGCAGTGAACATTGGGGTGTGTGAATCCTTTCAAATTATGGTTTTCTCCAGATACATGCCCAGGAGTGGGATTGCTGGATCATATGGTAGTTCTCTTTTTAATTGTTATAAGTCCATAATTATTTCTCATTTCCAGTGATCGAGAGGCAAGGTCAAGCAATTGAAAGAATGATTGTAGATTCCAGAACAAAATTAGTAGCTGAGTTACAGAGAGAGCTCTGGGTGAATCTTTGTCTACTGGACAATCTCACTGACTTAAAAGGAGGATGCCCATTTCTGAAAACTGTCAGAGAGTAACTTCTTCCTCAAAGGAGCTATAGAGATGAAGGACATGCTTTAGGGAGAGAACCAGACAGAGATCCGCCTAGGAACATCCTTGCAAATGCATGTTAAGCTCACAGAGCTACCAGACCTTTCAGCAGAGGAACTCACAAACACAGCATTCAATTGTGGCATTATGGACTGTAGGCTGCCAGGCTCCTCTGTCCATGGGATTCTCCAGGGAAGACTATTTGAGTGGGTTGCTATGCTTTCCTCCAGGGGGATATTCCTGACCCAGGGATTGTACCCAAGTCTCCTGCATTGCAGCAGATTCTTAACCTTCTGAGTCACCAGGGAAGCCCTCAAAACTGCCAACCTTATCTAAATTGTTGGCTCAGTTTCAGGATGATTTCCTCAGTCACAACATGGCTTATTGAATGCTTACTACCTGCATCATTTTGAAATAATTTCAGGCTTAAAAATGGTATAAAATCGCACAAAGAGTTCATACACCCTTCATCCAGATTCCTCAGCTCTTAACATCTTACATAACCATTATACGATTACATAAGACATGAAATTAACGTTAAAACAATGTTACAATTATATTTGAAGACTATATTCAAATTTTACCTATAATCATATTTAGATCTTTTTATCTGGTCCAGCATCTAATCCTGGATTTGATATTGTATTTAGACAGTTCATCAATTTGTCTTTTAACATTTATGACTTTGATATTTTTGGAGTACAGGGCAGTTATTTTCTAAAGTGTCCCCCAATTTTGGTTTGCCCCCAAATCTTGCTTCCTCAAGATAAAACTCAAGCAAGAGTATCACAAATGCTGCTTTGTCCTTCTCAGTGAATCATATAAGGAGGTACATGATTTAGATTTGACCCACTCATATATAACAAACATCATTATTTATTATGTTGATAGCTTTGATCACATGATAAAGGTGCTATTTATCAGGATTTTCCAATGGAAACTTTCTATTTTTCCCTTTTTAACTTACATGTATCTTGCAGAGTTACTTTAGTTCAGATCTCTCAGTCATGTCCAACTCTTTGCAACCCGATGGACTGCAGCACGCTAGGCTTCCCTATCCTTCATCAACTCCCAAAGCTTGCTCAAACTCATGTCCACTGAGTCGGTGATGCCACCCAACCATCTCATTCTCTGTTGTCCCCTTCTCCTCCTGCCTTCAATCTTTCCCAGCATCAGGGTCTTTTCCAATGAGTCAGTTCTTCACATCAGGTGGCCAAAGTATTGGAGCTTCAGCTTCAGCATCAGTCCTTCTAAAGAATATACAGGACTGATTTCCTTTAGGATTGACTGGTTTGATTTCTTTGAGGTCCAAAGGGCTCTCATGAGTCCTCTCCAGCACCACAATTCAAAAGCATCAATTCTTCAGTGCTCAACTTTCTTTATAGTCCAACTCTCACATGCATACGTGACTACAGGCAAAACCACAGCTTTGACTAGATGGACTTTGTTGGCAAAGTAATGTCTCTACTTTTTAATATGCTGTCTAGGTTGGTCATAGCTTTTCTTCCAAGGAGCAAACGTCTTTTAATTTCATGGCTGCAGTCATCATCTGCGATTTAGGAGCCCAAGAAAATAAAGCTTGTCACTGTTTCCATTGTTTCGCCATCTACTTGCCATGAAGTCATGGGACTGGATGCCATGATCTTAGTTTTTCAAATGTCCTTAGAGATGGTAAATATTCTGTTTTTCATCATACATCCACATACTATTTTTAGCATCCTTTATAGATTTTTTTTATAAGCCAGCATTTTGATACACATTTTTCATGCATTATTTCGTTTAATTCTTACTGAGGAATCTGAAGTTCAGAGTGATTAAGCAACTCAACCTAGGACTACTAAGTGATAGAGCTCTATCAGAATACAGCTACTAACTGATAGAGCCAGAGTGTGGCTCGTAGTCTGACTCTACAACTCTTACAAATGAGAGGAGAGGCAGACCAGCATGGACTATGGACCCTGGCCTAGCCTATTCTGCTACCATGGGTGTAGCGTTACTTAAAAGTATAGACATACTTTTGTATGTCTACAATGGTACAATTTTGACTTTCTAGGTCAAGACAGAACACGGGAGAATATTGTAAGGGGAACACAGGACATTATATCTAATTCAGCTGGAACTGGCACAGTATTCCTTTATTTTTCTTCCTTTCTTTTTAATCTTTTTTTTTTTTTTCTCTTTTAATTGGGACATAACCCTCCAGTCAGCATTGTGCAAAGCCAGGTAGAAGAAATGGTCCAACCTTTAGGAGGTTAACACTTAAATTAATCAAGGCCAATGGCTTATGACACCAAGCACAGCTACCCTAGCAGAGAAATCCTAAGAAGAAACAAGGGGTCACCAATATTTAAGACAGGTCTGTCCTGAGGCCCAATAGATAAACAAAGCCTTGAGAGAGATCTTGGACACTGAATGCTTAACAAATGTAAATCCACAGAAAAAATTCTCTCATTAAATTATACCAGCTTATGCTATTTTACTGAGTCCATATGTTCTGTGAGGGCAGAGACCATGTCTGTCTTGTCTATCAATATATCCCCAGACCTTGCACAGTGCCTGACTCACAGAGTTCATATTTATTGAATTGAATGCTCTGGTCCATGTATCATATTTCAAAGTGTGTTCTAGGCAGAATATATGGCAATAATGAAGGTTCTGGGGGAAGCAGGGGAAGGTCTGAGAAGGGACTCAATCTGATAAATACATTTCTAAAAATGGAAGCACAGGGTCCAGTACTAATAAACATTTCATCTTGCTTTGATTCTATACATTCTCATGTAGCTGGTCTTCAAGAGAGAAGAGCTGGCCAGAGCGACAGATTCTGTTGATACTGTTTCGTTTTGGGTAAATTTATCCTGTTTATGAGCCATCAGTACTAACATAGAAACCAATACTCTGCTTCCTTGAAACATTTATATTATCAAATCTCAGCCATCCCAGTAATAAGCTAAAGAACCTGACTCAAGTTAGCAGGGATATAAGAAATGATCATCCCATATAACTGAAAATGATGTTACCAAAAGGTGTCTGTTTATCTTTCCATCTCTCGGCTCTGCTTATCTCTGTTGAGCTTAAACTGACTCTCTTCACACCTGTGTCAGAAATGCTAACAACACCTCACTCATACATTTTCAGCCTAGCAAATCCAGAGGAAAGAACAAGCTTCTCTACAGCTCTGTAAAGAAAGTCTCAGGATTATGATTGGTCAGACTGAGTCAGGTGTCCATCCTTGAACCAATCAATACAGCCTCCAGGATGAGATTGACAAGGCCTCAGTCACATGCCCAGTCCTGTGGTGGGTGGGGCAGCCAAGTTGAACCAATTATGTGGAATTTATTTTCCCCACAGTAAAAAGAATGTGGTTGCCAGAAGTAAATAGAGAGAAGTAATCCTTAAAGTCAAAAGTACCAGATGCTCATTGCAGTCTACACTTAACAGCAGCTGAGAACTGAGGTGTCCCTGTTCTCATCAGTCTTTCTTGACCTATCTTGGTTCCACAAATATTTTCTTCTCTGATCTCCACAGGTGTTAACTGTCTAGCACACTGTCCCACACAGCTCCATAAGTGAATGTGACATCACTAATAAGAGGATAAGCTACCAGAGGACAGAAGTTTTGTGTTATTGGTCCCCTGCAATGTTCCTTCCATTCTGGACAGACACTCTGCAATGACTGTTAAGGTTCCAAGCCCAAAACTTCTGCAAGCCCAAAACTATCATGTCAGCTCATCTCAGGCTCCCTTGCTGACAATCTGAAACAGTCCAGTTTGGGCTTCTTCATCTAGTGGGTACCCGAACCCAAAGCATTATGGCAGGCAAGAATCTCTTTGTTTTGAATCATAAAAGAGAGACCCATGCAGGTACTTCAGACCAAAATTATGCCAAGCCCCCAAAAGTCCTTTCAAAAGCTAACAAAGACTTTCCAAACTAGGAAGCTTAGAAGAAATTCTAAATGAGATTTTTAGGTCATGCCACTGATAGAAGAGGAGCTGCCATGTGAGAAGGGGCTGGGAGGGGAAGGAAGACACAGAAATCCCTGTCATATAACGCCAGCCTGGCTTCTGCCTCCCGCTCTTGCACTTGGCTTCCCCAGGTCTGCTGACCTTGTGCTGGAAAACTGGTCACGTGGGGCTCAAGTTATCAAACTTCACCTGCCTGGTGTATGCTTCTGACTTTTGGCTGTGTTTCTATTACACAAATGCCACAAATTCTGTCTCTGCAAGATTGAATTGAAGATTGAGCTGCCTGAAACTCCAAGGAGGGGAGCGTCTCTGTCCCCTCTGCTCCAGCTGGAGACCCAGGGACCGTCTCCAGCACGTCCCTAACAGTGTCTGGATCCCTGGAGGAGATCTGGAGGAGATTTATGTTTATCCAAGTTCTCATGCCCGCTGGCCTTCTGAATCAAAGGTGGAGTTATAAAGCAAAGAAATTTACTGCAAGACTCTAGCATGTGCTCGTGAGGCTGAAGCAGTTCGCTCCTTTTTAATAAGGTTAAAAATAGTTACAAGTGGAGCATTGGAATAAGGGCCTAAAACAGCTCTTTGGTGCATCTGGGACTTGGGCCTGGCCGACATTTTATAGCCCAGCCTATTAAAAATCACAGGCCGGAGCTTCCCCGGCCCCTCACCCTCACCAGGCACACTAAAGACGCAGCCTGTGTGCCACTGGATGTGTTCAGCCCTGGCATCTGGATCCCAGAACAGTCAACCGGGGCCAGTCAGCCTCTGCTGACAATTACGAGAGGTCAATTTAACTACCTGTTGACTCGTTTCACATTAAGGCCAGCCAGCTGGAGCAGAAAAAACTTTGTCAAGAGAGAAGAGCAAAACCTGACCTACAGTTCAAAGTTGAGATGGCCAAAAACAAACCCCCCAGAAGAAGGGGCAAGTGCATTTGGGGCTGACTGGAGGGAGGAAAGCAAATTAAGCTCCTGATACCTAAGATCAAGCAGGAGAAACTGAGTTCCAGAGAAGACGCCACTCCTCAAACCCTGCCCAGGTCGGAGCCACACTCCATCTGCCTACAGAGCAAACCTGTGCCCTTGTAAGCAGAGAGCAGCAGCAAAGCTGCAGGCCTCCTGCCTCAGTCTAAACGGTAATGTGATTATAAAACCTCAGATCAAAGGATCGAAAGGATCCTGGCCAAATGCCAGGGAGAGTCATGGCTCCTGATAGAACTAAATCAGGTCCAATCTGGATCTGAGAATAATAAAGCAATTAGCCATGAAGTGACAGAAGCTGAATTTCACAGTAAAAGCAGTGCTAACCAGCCATTTAGCATCATGC
>SJYV01056334.1:2140459-2158418 GCA_006410875.1 Neotragus pygmaeus
TTTTTGATGAGTTGAGGGAGTTACTATGTGTTTTGACAGGATTGCCCACTAGGGAAAAAAAAAAAAATCTTATTTTCAGCTTGAAAAGCTGTATGTTCTCTGATAACTATTTCATCTATGAGGATATTCTTTGCTGTTTGGGGGCTGATCACTTGGAGTTGGGGAAGAGGGTTAAATGTTCTAGAGGGATTAAATCACAAAGTCAGATTTAAAAGTAGTCACTTCTCTGGCTTGTACAGGAAAAGTATGAATTGACCATGGTCTTTTAGCCTGTCTCCCATCCTTCCAGTTCTAAAATGAGGGCGCCTGTATAGTATCACTGAGCTCCCTGGGGTGATGGCTCTCTCAATTCTTGGTCAAGTTTCAAGATCAGGTCTTTACTCCAGGCTTCATCTTTGCCCCAGCCCTTGCTGCTGTAGCTCAGAGGTGTAAAACCAATTAAGAAAATGAATCCCAAGGTGTTCGATTTCTAGATCTGTTGGGCAAGCTTCCCCTTGCCCCATTTCCAATGTAGGAGAGTAGAAAAAAGAAAAGGTACTCATACTTAGCCCACAGGGAACACTGTTACAAAGAAGAACAAATGTTAGTGGAGACACAGAAACTCAGCACTCCACACCTGGATACAGCCTATACATCCATGATTTTACCCCGTCTGTTGACCAGGTATGAAATCATGATGGAAATGCATGATGTTGAAGTGAGACTCAACAGGCACCCCAATTCCAGGACCTCCTCTTTGGAGAAGATATACAGCTCTACCTCCTCCCACCCACCAACTCTCTAGCAACCAAACAGATCCCTTTCCAACTAGATGCTGCTGTCAGAAAGCCCTCATTTAAACTACTAATATATGTACATATCCTTTCCCAGCCACAGTCAAATCCAGGTCTCAACTTTGTGTCAGGTAGACTAAAAGATAAAATGAAAAATCCATTACTAATTAGACTGTTAAATTAAACTGCTTTAACTTTATTTTATGAGAGGCATAAAGTACATAAAGAGAAGACACAAAGTGCTGTCCATGACCTTTAGCGCCACTCGCGGCCCACCTCGACGCTTTCTGAGCTGCTTGCCTGAAAATCTCTGCATCTGCTAACACCTTCTATTCCCTCTCTACCACTTCTAAACCTGAAGGATTTATTTTTAACAGTCCCTCACCCACATAATGACTTTAAAATTCCTTAGGTTCATACCTTAAAATATAGCTGGGAATTAAGAAATAATGTCAATTAATAGTTGAAGCTCAGAGGCACTAATGGAGTTAGCTAACCACTTCCGTCTGGAAAGCTGTCCTAAGTACAGAGAGGAGTCTGAGCACCCTAAGATTCCTGAGCTGTAGTGCAGAGGTCAGCAAGACCCTGGCCAAATCCAGCCCATAGCTTGTTCAAAACTAAGAAGAGTTTTTACATCCTTAAGTGGGCTCAAGAAATCAACAGGATTCTATTTTTTTTGACACATGAAAATATTATTAAATTCAAATTTCTGTGTCTGTAAATAAAGTTTATGGAACACAGACACACTCATTCTTTATTTTTTATTTGTAGCTGCTTTCACACTATAAACAGCAGAATTGAATATTTGCATCAGAGACTAAATAGCCCCCAAAGCCTAAAATATTTACTATCTGACCATTTAGAGACAAAAATTTGCCAAGCATGGCTTCACATGTGGCTTTGCTGTACACAGAGATGAGAGGAAATTGGATGCCACTTGTTTCACTGAGACATCGAATGTCAGGGAAAGAAAGCATTGAGCATTTAGTTCTGTTAAGTGAACAACCACATTGATAGAACAGGGGAGCAGAGATCTTAGTGCCCCCCAAAGCAGGACATAGGAGTAAATCAGCTCCCACATCTGGCATTACCTTATTCTGTATTATTATATAAGTTGTTAACTTTGATACCTTTATATATTTGTACAGTAGAGCCAAGTGACTGTGAAGTTTCTCAGCTCATCTGCTATTATCAGATGTTCCGCTGTGTGTTCCATGTCAATGAAGCCTCAATTGTAGTACCTCTGAGAAAGGTTGGCTATCCATTGGTTACACAGATTTTATCTTCCAGGATATTTCTCTTACTGAGATTTTTTAAAAATGGCTGTGATATGCTCTAGAACAAGTCACATTTGTAAGAAGCTTTCCCTCTCTTTAGGCAATGAAATAAAATGTGAGTTTCTGTGACCACATTTAGTCTGTGTTTGCCTGGCACCCTTCTCAACACCCATGCAAGTACAAATGTCTGTTTCCTAAATTGATTACCTATATTATATGTATTTTTTAAATTTTAAAATTATATGCCTTTTTCCCATCTCCCTCTTTCCTTCCCTCTCCTTCCTTCCTTTCTCTCTCCCAGACTTGGGGACCTGATAGACCCCAGTTCCAATCCCAACGTTGTCACCAGAAGCTGTGCTTGCATGGGCAAGACACAGGATTTCTGTGAGTCTATTTCCTCACCTATGCCTTACAGATAAGAGTAGCCATTTTGGATATATTTGAACTTTTGTGTGGTGTGTTAGGCAGGCAGAATGTTCTCAGTAAATGATAGCCAAATGAGTGGATGGATATAGATTTAATTATAGGTGAAGAGATCAATGTTTTTTATTTTCTTGGGCTTCAAAATCACTGCGGACTATGACTGCAACCATGAAATTAAAAGATACTTGCTTCTGGAAAGAAAAACAATGACAAACCTAGACAGCGTAAACAGCAGAGACATCACTTTGCCAAAAAAGGTCTTTATAGTCAAAACTATGGATTTTTCCAGTAGTCATGTATGGATATGAGAGTTGGACCATAAAGAAAGCTGAGCACTGAAGAATTGACGCTTTTGAAATGTGATTGTTGGAGAAGACTCTTGAGAGTCCCTTGGACTGCAAGGAGATCCAACCAGTCCATTCTAAAGGAAATCAATCCTGAATACCCATTTGAAAGATTGATGCTGAAGCTGAAGCTCCAGTACTTTGGCCACCTGATGCAGAGAGCCAACTCATTGGAAAAGACCTTGATGCTGGGAAAGATTGAAGGCAAAAGGAGAAGGGGGCAGTAGAGAATGAGATGGTTAGATACCATCACTGACTCAATGCATATGAATTTAAGCAAATTCTGGGAGATAGTTGAGGACAGGGGAGAGCCTGGCATGTTGCAGTTTGTGGGGTTACAAAGAATAGGACATGACTTAATGACTGAACAACAACAACAAACAAAGATATAGATATATTTATTCCTGTGTTACTTGTACTTTACTCTATTTAGCATAATGATAAACATGAAGTGCTTAATAAACGCTTGATTGTATTCATCCCTATAGAGCACTTTGCAAGAAACAATACATAATCAGCTCTATGTTACTAACATAGAACCTGAAAAGGAGGTGGAAGTCACATGCTTGAGGATTTTTACTTCATCAAAGAGTAGTATGCACATGACCAAGATCTAGGTCACTGTGTGACATATGAGAAAGTGCTTACTGTTGCATTGGGCATACAATTAGCATTCAATATATTCTGGCTGAATTGCTCAAAATCTAAACCAGAAAGAACAAACAGCAAACAAACAAACAAACAAAAATCATAGACAAGATGAGAAATATAGGATAAAGTGAGTCAGGAAAAATGGTTTAGAGGAAGAAGTGTGGTTTCTTGGAGAAAGTTGGAGTGTAAATTGATGGAAATAAATCCAAAGAGCATTATAGACAGGGCTAGCATGGTGGACCGGAGAAGGTGATGGCACCCCACTCCAGTGCTCTTGCCTGGGAAATCCNGGTTTAGAGGAAGAAGTGTGGTTTCTTGGAGAAAGTTGGAGTGTAAATTGATGGAAATAAATCCAAAGAGCATTATAGACAGGGCTAGCATGGTGGACCGGAGAAGGTGATGGCACCCCACTCCAGTGCTCTTGCCTGGGAAATCCCATGGATGGAGGAGCCTGGTGGGCTGAAGTCCATGGAGTCATGAAGAGTCGGACACGACTGAGCGACTTCACTTTAACTTTTCACTTTCATGCATTGGAGAAGGACATGGCAACCCACTCCATTGTTCTTGCCTGGAGAATCCCAGGGACGGGGGAGCCTGGTGGGCTGCTGTCTGTGGGGTCACACAGAGTTGCACACACTGAAATGACTAAGCAGCAGCAGCAGGGTGGACTGGAGTGACCACCTCGAGGTGTCCAGAGTGTGACACACTTGAAGAAGTGTGATTTGGGAATTAGACAGACATGGGCCAAAATTATATTCTTTCTCTTCCCAGCTGTATAAACTGGAGGATGTTACTTTAACCTCCCTATTTGTCATCAATAAAAGATTAATAGAGCCTGCTTTATACCATTATTGACACTTAACAAATGTCAAGAATTTTAGCAGTTGCTATAGTACTATTTAATATTAGAGGGTATTGTTGGAGAGCCTTGAATTAATGATGGAAACTTTTGTTTTGGGGCCCTTGTAAATTTAGCATCCTTTATGAGGAAGAGCTGCCATGCAAATACTAGTGATCTTCAGGGTTCTGCCCTTGACCTTCCTCTTGTCTCACGGTTGACCAACTTTCCTTGAATGATCTCAGCTGGTCCAAACTATACTGAAGCTGCAGGAAAGGTTAGCCAACCAGACAGTCACCTGGGAGTCACTAAGGCTTCCTGTGCATTCCTCATCAAACCCTGTCATCTCAAATAGTCAATCAGTTATTCTCTCAGTTCTATCTCCTTAATAGCTTTTGTATTTCCTCCCTTTTCTACATCCTTACTATCACCTAACTTAAGTCCTCATCACCTCTTTTATCACATACATAACTCCTCTTCTTGCCTCTGTCCTGCCAGGTTGCAGGACATTTGAGGAAGAACAGTCTAGGATTGGGAGCTCGTGTACACCTGTGGTGGATTCATGTNCCCTCAATCTTTCCCAACATCAGGGTCTTTTCAAATGAGTCAGCTCTTCGCATCAGGTGGCCAAAGTATTGGAGTTTCAGCTTCAACATCAGTCCTTCCAATGAACACCAAGGACTGATTTCCTTTAGGATGGACTGGTTGGATCTCCAAATAGTCTAGTCCCAGACTAAATAGGAACATTGAAAGTTTAGATTTTCTCTAGTCTAACGGTTTATGAAGTACAGGAAGAAAACATGGTCAGAGGAAGCCATGAGTAGGTGCATCACAACTCTGAGAAGCGTTTCTGAGCATACCTGCTGGGACACACTGAGCCTTTAGTGTGTGCTAAGTCACTTCAGTCAAGTCTGACTCTGTGAGACCCTATGAGCTGCAGCCTGCCAGGCTCCTCTGTCCATGGGATTCTCCAGGCAAGAATACTGAGTGGGTTGCCATGACCTCTTCCGGGGGTCTTCCCCACTCAGGGATCAAAGCTGCATCCCTTACCTCTCCTGCATTTGCAGGAGGTTTCTTTATCACTTCAGCCACCTGGGAAGCCCCTTAGTGGCTCTCATTTCTAACTGAGGTGGATGCCCTCTTACAATGCCCCGTTTTACCTGGTCCTCTCATTCACATCAGGTGACATTCTGGTGTGGTCCCCAGGCTGAGCTGCTTCGGGTGTGGGTTGGAATTTTCCCAGATCTCTTTGCCCCTGAGCTCACCCCTCTTCTTGCCCTGTCCCCCTGACCTTGAAGGTACAGCTTTAGTTTGTTAGTGATCACAGCCTCTTCCACCAGCTGTATTTTTCTGTCACGTATTTGAGAGATTGTATTTTCAAAATGGTCACATGCCATCCTCTTCTAGAATTTTACAGCCCTTTCTATCACAAAAGGACGAATAGCTCCTTTCCCCTTGGAAGCAAACTGGCCTTTATTAATAGAATGCTGTTTGAAGTGTCATGGTGCAGCTTCCGATGCTAGAACATAAACGGCACTGGAGCCTGGCTTTCTCTTGGTCTCTCCATCTTGGGCCCCTGGAGCACCTGGTAAGTTTGCTGCCCTAAAGCCACAGTGCTGGAGAAACAGAGGATGTGGAGAGAGCACACGGAGGTAGAGGCGTCCCAGGACCCAGTGCCCCCATCCGCACCCCCGCCACCGCCATCTTCCCAGCATGCACCTCGTGACCCGTGACTGAGCTTCCGGGGGACTCCGCGCCTCAGCCTCTGAGAGTCTCCAGCTGACACTTCCTGAAGCAGAGACGAGCTGATCTTGCCAAGCCTTGCCCAAATGCAAATCCAGGAGCAAAATAAATGCTGTTGTTTTAAGTCCTGAATCTCAGGGTGCCTCACTGCAGCAGATGAGTGGAACTCAGATTAATTGACAGGTTAGGACTTCTTCAACCCCGTTCCATTTCCTTATATAGCTAACGTTTTCCGAAATGTCTGACCTTTCACGTTCCCCTTCCCTATTTCATATTGATAAAGACATTATGTTACTTACTTTATCTTTTATTTCATGTTTTATTTATATAAAAAGAATTAATTTAAAAAAAAGTTTATTCTCATTGGTCATTTCATTGGAATTGGAGGTGAAAGGAAGATAAAAAGGTGGCCTCAATTTGCCACCTTAAACAGAAAATAGTGGTTTAGTTTTCAATGCAGATACTGTGTTATATGCTTAAATCCCCATCTTTTGTTCACATGGCAGTGAGTTTATCAGATTAGCTCTTGTCATTAGGTCAGCTCTGTTACACTCTTTGGCTTAGCCTGTGTGTATACATGACATTAATTTATAATTTAGTGGGATTTATATATGTTCATCTGTTCAATCAATAGGATAAATTACTTCTAAATGTTGTCAATCCATCAAGGCAGCTCGACACAAAATACCCATAGCAGACTGTTAGCTAAGGATGTATAAAAATAATCATGCCCCCCTGATTTCATGTGAAACCAACAATTCCAAATCACCACAATCTGCAAGTGGAATGTCAAAACCAAAAGCTTAAAATTCCTAAAATATTACAGTTTTGTTAAGTGGGGAATAAATACTTGATCATCTTCCATCTGGGTTGACAGATGATTTTATGTGTTTAAAATATTCCTGAGCATGCTGTATTACAGAGGATTTTCTTTGTCCTCTTCTCCTGATTGGCTTCCAGATGTTGAGCCCTGAAACATTCGTTTCTTCATCCTGATCGGCACTTCTTTCTTGCATTCCTTCTTTTAATAAGAATATCACAAGAGTCTTTGGGGGAAATAAGATTTTCGGTGAGGGTGGGTGGGGAAAAGAATCACGTGGCAGAATGGGAAAAGCACCGCCACAGAGGCTGGATATGGGACTGGATCTTAGCACTGCCACATCCTGGCTTGAGAACTTGGGCAGGTTACCTTCTTGGAAGGGCAGTTTCTTTATTTGAGAAGAGGCGTAATCACACACATTTGTTTCTCCAGTTGCCATAACAAAGTACCACAGACTTGGTGGATTCAACAATGGAAACTTAGTTTCTCACAGAGCTGGAGGTTAGAAGTCCAAGATTAAGGTGTCATCAGGGTTGGATTCTTCTGAGGCCTCCCATCTTGGCCTGTAGATGGCTATCTCCTCCCTGTGTCTTCATCATCTTCCCCTGAGCATGTCTGTGTCCTAATCTCCTTAGAAGGTTGCCAGCCATATGGGGTTATGAGTTCATTTTAACTTAACCACCTCTTTAAAGATCGCCGTCTCCAAATGTCACCACACTTTGAGGTACTACAGGTTAGAGCTTCACCATGTGAAGCTAAGACATGGTTCAGCCTATGACACATGCCTAAGCTAAAAAGGTGTTTGGAGATATTGTCAATATCCTTGGTCATAAAAAGGGAATGTAGTTCCTTTACTCTCAATTTAACTTTTCCTTTTTCTTCCCAAGAAATTATTTGTGAGAAATCATGTGAAGATGAGCTATCTTAATATTTTTCTTTTTCAAAGATACTACTTCATTAGTCTCAAAAGGAATTCCAACTATTTTCTTCCTCTCTCTGGAATGTCAACATGATAACCAGAATGGCAACAGGCACCCTGAGACTAAGAGATGACCTTGATGTTTGGAAACCCCATATAAGGTAAAGGCATGAAAAACAGAAGATGCCCAGGCCGTGGATGCCACCGTGTCAACGCCCATCAGCTTTGGACTGCCTACCTTAGGACTTCATATTACATGAGAGGAAAAAAACCCTGTATTATTTATGCTACTGTTATTTCAGCCCCAAATAATTCCTAACTGGTGTGGAATTTGGAATCAGCTGCAAAACTTAACGTGCATGTTAATAAACTAATGAGTTTCAAAATAAATTGCCTTCATGGCTTTCAAAGCTTATGTGTCATGTCTTACCTTTGAACACAGTTGAAAACACTGCTGTGTAAGCACATGTACATAAATCTGCTCCAGGAAGTAGGAAGGGAGGAGTGGACAGGATTGGAGTGAGCAGGGAGGCAGGTGCTATGACAGTCAGATGACTAGGGGGGAGCTGGATCTTACTCAGTTTAGCAACTCACTGTAAGAATTGGAAATAATTCTGAGTGAAATAGAGAGCCATGATCTGATTTGAATTTTGAAAACCCTAGTGTTTCTTAAGAACTGAGGGGGTGGCAGCGAGTGTAGAGAAAGAGAGACCATTTAGGAGACTACTGATATAGTGAAGGAAGCAGTGATTGGGACAAAGATAGTGGCAGTAGTTGGTGCAGAGGCAAGAAAGACATATTTTGGAAGTAGCACCAACAAAAGCTGTGGTTTGTTTGGATGTACAAGCTGAGGGGTGGGAGGGGTCAGGGACAGCATGCTATCATCTGGTTTTAATAACTGAGCAGATGAGTGGTGGTAATTAAAGAGACTGGGATGGCAGAGGGAGATGTGGATATTTTGGGGAGGGAACATGGGATTAACAGACTTGTTTTTGATATGTCAAGTCTGAGATGGCTGAGGTACATAAGTGTTAATATCAATTAAGAAGCTGACTATCTGAATCTAGACTTCAGAGCAAAAGTTCAAGCCAGAAGCATAAGTTTTGCAGTCATTACTGTAAAACAGCATCAGAAGCCACGAGTTTAGATGAGAACACCTAAGGAAATAAATATGGGTGGAGGAGATGTTCTGAGCTGAGCACGGAGGAGCTCTATCCTTTAAAAGGCAGGTGGAAAAAGAAGATTTGGGAAAACAGCCTGGTACGGAGTGGCCAGTGAGATAAGAGGTTAAACAGGAAGTGGCATCCGGGAAACCAAGGAAAGACACAAAAGGGAGTAGCTAACCATGTGGAATGCTGTTGAGAGTTTAAAAGCAGGACTGTAAAGAGCTCATTCTAGAGCACAGGAACACTGATGAGAGAAGGGACAGGGTTTGTTTTTTTAATATAAATTCATTTATTTTAATTGGGGGCTAATTACTTTACAATATTGTATTGATTTTGCCATACATCAACATGAATCTGCCACAGGTGTACACATGTTCCCCATCCTGAACCCCCCTCCCACTTCCCTCCCCGTACCATCCCTCTGGGTCATCCCAGTGCACCAGCCCCGAGCATCCTNAAAAAAAAAAAATCAAATGGCATCATACAATCATTTCCTATATTATTTTAAACAGTACTGCTTTCCCAGGATCTACATTTTTCTCCCCTTTCTTATTAATGGTAAGCACTGTGAATCTACACAAGTGCTTTCTAGTCACTGAACTGTCAGAATATTTCTTGCTAACATACATGCCACTGGATTATCTTGTCATACACACAGCCAGTTTATTAATTCATGAATTTTTGCTCTTTCCTCTGTATCCTTTTATTTTCTATTCTTTCTTTCCCCCTTGATTTTCCTTTCCTGTTTGCTTTTGATATTCATAATTCCATATACTTAATTTTAAAGAACTATGGTTTTTAAGCCACTATTTAGAAAGCAACTCTTACTTTGGATCATAAGAGCTCTACTGTCTGAGTCCAGGAGTGGCAAATGCTTGCTACTCTTTAAGATACACCTCCACACTAAGTTAGAGTGTCCCCTTTTCCTGTGTAATTAAATGAAACATATTTCTGGCAGACGCAATATGGTGATGATTGTCTACCTTCTAAAACATTGAGGGCAAGAGAACAATTTTATTAAGGGGTTTACTCCAACAATGGTTTTCCTGGTGGCTCAGATGGTAAAGAATCTGCCTGTAATGCAGGAAACCCGGGTTCAGTCTCTGTATTGGGAAGTTACCCTGGAGAAGAAAATGGCAACCCATTCCAATATACTTGCCTGGAGAATTCCATGGACAGAAGAGTCTGGTGGGCTACAGTCCATGGGGTTGCAAAGAGTTGGACATGACTGAGCAACTAACACTTTTACTCTAACAATAGATAATATGCTTTAAATTTTACTCATGTAGTAAGGTATTTTGACATTTGCCAAGTATATATTGAGCTCTAGTTATATGCCAGGCACTCTGATAGCACCAGGGTCAAGGGTTCCATGAGATAAATGAGGCATGTAGGGTGCAAAATGAAAGACACACTCTGTTGCTCAATGCTGAGAGTGTATGTCTCCCCAGTCCCAGGGTAGTAGGCACAGATAAGAAAAAAGGGCGTAGGGTGACTCTCTTTGGAGACTCTCTAGACAGTGACTCTGTCTAAAGGAGACAGACACTAAATGAATAAAACCCATACAAAGTAAGAAGTAAATAGGAGTAGGCACAAAGTACTGTGCTTGGTGAAATGATCAGTTCAGTTCAGTTGCTCAGACCTGTCCGAATCTTTGATACCCCATGGACTGCAGGACACCAGGCTTCCCTGTTCATCACCATCTCCTGAAGCTTGCTCAAACTCAAGTCCATTGAGTCAGTGATGCCATCCAACCATCTCATCTTCTGTTGTCCCCTTCTTCTCCTGTCTTCTATCTTTTCCAGCACCACGGTCTTTTCCAATGAGTCAGTTCTCTGCATCAGGTGGCCAAAGTATTTGCGTTTCAGCATCAGTCCTTCTAATGAATATCCAGGACTGATTTCCTTTAGGATTGACTGGTTGGATCTCCTTGCAGTCCAAGGGACTCTGAAGAGTCGTCCCCAACACCACAGTTCAAACGAATTAATTCTTTGGCTCTCAGCTTTCTTTATGGTCCAACTCTCACATCTATACATGACTACCGGGAAAGCCATAGTTTTGACTAGACAGACCTTTGTTGGCAAAGTAATGTCTCTGCTTTTTAATATGCTGTCTAGGTTGGTCATAGCTTTTCTTCCAAGGAGCAAGTGTCTTTTAATTTCATGGCTGCAGTTACCATCTGCAATGATTTTGAAGCCAAAGAAAACAAAGTTTCTCACTGTTTCCAATGTCATCTATTTGCCATGAAGTGATGGGACCAGATGCCATGATCTTAGTTTTTTTGAATATGAAATGATAGTATGATCTAATTTAAACATGAAAAAGATAGAGTATAATGAAAGCCAGTTATGGGGTTATGTGATTTTTTTAGAGCATCTGAAATAAAACGGAGAACATTAAGAGCATGAAAGTAGCGTTATCTTTCCAATTATTCAGAGCTGACTGTTAGGGGTGGCTGTATTTACTGCTACTTCTTGGTGCTGGCACCCTAGAGTCACACAGAGTAAATATAAAGGAGAGATAGGTGGTAACTCTCAAATCAGTCCTCACCACACCTGCAGAGGCCTGCTGCCCAGTCATTACTGCTGATTCCCAATTCCCTCATCATATTATGATGCATCTTTCAACAAACGTAAACAGCTACACCATGGTATCTCCTATTCTTCTATCTGTCTGAATTTTATAATGAGAAAGTAGGAATATAAAAGAACAATGTTAGATTTTCTTTATTAAAAATATGAGAGAGGAAAAAGGAATATCGTGTTTATTGTTGTTATATTTCCAAAGAGGTAACAAATTTTATGGCCGCCTTGTTAGTAAACTCTATAAATCAGTTAACAGCATCTCTGTTTTAAAATCTTTTCTGCATATAAGCAGTAAAATGAAGCACACATTGGAAATTCTGATGATTTCAAACTTCAGACTTTCTTTGAAAGTAATAACTTTAATTCAGTTCTTTCTGGCATAAACTTTTTCATCCCATTATGTCAAAAATTGTATTATCCATCCATTTGTCTGTCAGAACGTCTCCCTGCGGGGCAATCGGCTCCTGGCTTCTCTACTCTAAACTCCCCCATTACATCCTGCTATCAAGAGTCACAATTTTCCACAAAAGTCTCTGGTGACTTTTGACAATGTTTTACAGAGAACTAGACCAGGAAGCTCAGAGTTAAAGGAAATCTTCCGTTCTAGCAATGAATATGTAATAGGCATTACACTGTGCAGTATTCCAAAAAATGTAAGGTTCATTAAGTCTTTCTAAAGCAGAGACTTCCGTGTAGCTTTGAAGGAACCTGTCTTCACAATGGCATTAGCAAATGGCACTTTGGGGCAGAGAATATTAATGCTGCACATTAAGAAACAAATTTGTTTAAATGCTGTATAGCTATATGTAGATACTGATGATCCAGAAATAAATAAAAAGTGAATAGTTGTCCAAATTTGTATGTAAATTGCCTTTTGCTTATATACATAAGAATGCTTTTTGCTCCTAAATTCCTTCATATTAACAAGCAGGAGTGTAACTAATATATAAACTAAAGTCATTCTCTTTAATGAGAATGCTAAATATTTTAAAGAAATACACGGCTGTGAAATATTGTCAAGGGCATTTTTATACTTAAGTTTAAGAACGCTTATGACTTAACTGTTGAATTATTTAACATATTCAGCCTGGAAGCACTATTTATGTATGTTTTTTAATGTTCTTACTTATGTTGGCTTTTCTTTGCTAAGGATTTAGGACCTTTGATTTCTGTTTATAAAATTTACATTTTTAATCTCCTATTTCTATGTATTTCCCATTTGACAGTGGCAACAATATCCAGAAGGAAAGGAAAAAAAGGAAAAATTTCATGGAGCCTCTAACAGGGCTATACATGAAAGAAACTCAAGTCACACTGCTCAGGGAATGAAGTCAACTTTGGGAGCCAAAAATAAAAGTCCTGTTCAACAAGCTACCTGTGTAACTAAAATAATAGATACAGAAATATACACCTGGTTTCCAAGTATTTCCCAAGGAAGCATGTGATAGACAGAGGGCTGAGTTATCCAGTGAAATAATGTAATTCCTTACAATCAGCATTCACAACTTTGCATTGTCAGCTCCTATTTCTCACCTATGTATTGTTTTGCAATTACTGCCTGGCCACAGATTTATCAGAGCAACATAAAAACACATTTTCTCTCATTTTTCTTCAATTAACCTTGATTCATTCGTCTTAAACACAGAAGGAATCCTCAAAGACTTTGGAAGGATTTCAAGTAGAGCCCCTATCAATGCCATTCAGGAAACGGAAACTGACAATCAAAGGTAGTGTGAGGGCAAGTTTCATTTGAGTTATTCTCATTAAATTCTACTCATGTGGTTAATAATATAAAAATTGTAGAGGTGACTTGGGATAGAAATATATCTAGAATTTTCTTGAAGTGTGATTCCATAAGAACTACAATTAGGGTGGTTTTTTAAGACTGGTGTGTTTTTGTCTAGTGATGTTTTGCTTTATAAATATATATATATACATATATATGAATATGTGTGTGCATATATGTGTGTTATATACATATATGTGTATATGCATGTTTTATATGTGTGTATATATATGTATATATTCCAATATTACTATTAATATTGAGTCAATATTTCTCTCCTGCGCTAAGTCAAGAAGACAATAATGAGGCCCCTGAGGGATGGGGCCTCAGTCATGCAGTCAGGGGAGGAACTGAAGGTTTCCATGGCTAGTTTAAACTAGTAGAGGTCTTTTTAACATTGATTTTCACTTTCATTTAGCCTGGTATTCCCTAACATGTGTTCCTTGAGGGTTATTAAGTTTACTTAAAAAAAGGTATCCCAATTAAATGAGTTTTGGAAATGCTGGATTAAATAAAATTCTCAGAGCCTTAAATATAGAACTGTGCTTTCTGAATCCTCAAGAGATAAAAATAATAGCTACTATTTTCCAAACATTTTGACCAGGAGTCTCTTCCTCATTATTTTTCACCAGCACACTTCCAGGTTGGTGTTCCATAGAGCACATTTTGGGAAACAGTGACTTTTTTCAATAAACACGTAACTGAACCAAGCCTATGAGACAGGTTTTATGCTAGGAGAATCATGTCATTGTTTCAGAAAATAAGGTTCATCATCAACCACAATGTGAGAAGAGACTGCCAAATTCGTGTTAATGTCCCAACAGTCATAGTGTTTGCCCAATAGTGCCCAGTGCTCAATAAGCAGGTGTTGAATGAATGAATGAAGCAAGCTAATGATTCATAATTAAGTGTACTTGTGCAGATTATTATATCATTTTTATTCTTATTTCATCAAGGAGATATTCATATAATGTTCCCCTAACTTTCACTATTACCCAATTTCCCTAAAATTCTGATCAAGGGAAAAACCTAAAGGAAGAGAACTAATTTAATTTCCTGAAAGAGTAAAGAAATCAAAATGCATTTGCTTATATGTAATGACCGTGCTACTGCTTTACCATTATCAGCTGTGTGGAGGATTTTTATTATTAATAACTTTTTTCATTTTCATGTCTATTCTTCACTCACCTCCTCAAAACACAAGCTTATAAAACACACACACACACACATACTCAACTCCATCACAGAAAGGAATAAAAGGCTAAACTAAGGCTAGAAATTTTACAATTTACTAGATTATAGAGATTTACTCTGTGCAAAGCTAACTGGCATTTTTTTTAATTAAAGGGGTACAACTGGCAAATAACATTATATTAGTTTTAGTTGTACAACATAATGATTCGATATTTGTATATATTGCAAAACTATAACCACACTAAATCTAGTTAGCGTCTGTCACCACAAATAGTTACATTTTTTTCTTGTAATGACAGCTTTTAAATTAGCAACTCCCAAATATGCAATACAACGTTATTAACAATAGTTGCCAAGCTGTACATAAGTACCAGAATATATTTATTTTAAGTTAACTGGTCTTATAACAACTTTGTATATTGGAAGCCTTATTTAGATACGTATCAGCTATTGTCACTATATTTAAAATTGGCTTTCTCTATCATTTTTGAAGTTTCGGACAATACTCTTCTCTTAGTTATATGGCATGAGCTTATGAGATACATCAATTTAAATTAATTGTGTTTGGGGGCACATTAGGAACTCTGAGATAGCTCAAGGTATTCAGATATAGCATAGGTAGGAATAATAAATGAGGGTACTAGTAAATAAATGAGAGACTAAAGACTTTCTGAGCCTTTTTGTGGGTGCATGTGTGTATTTGTGCACACTCATGCAATCTTCCATGCAATTTTCCATGCAAGAATACTGGAGCAGGTTGCCATTTCCTATTTCAGGGAATCTTCCTGATCAGGGATTGAACACTCTTCATTTCCTGCATTGCAGGAAGATTCTTTATCACACTGCCACCTTTATAACTAGCTACAAGCCATGCAATTTCATGTTCTTCAGAGAAGAGCACTTCTCCCATCATCCCAATCCTAATGAGCTGACTAAGTAGTATTCCTGAAACAGACCCACTGTCACCAGTAAGGGAAGCATCAAAGTTCCAGGAGCGTTGCTGGGACTAGAATAATCAAGCAGGTATTTTTTTAGAGTAATTCCAGAAGCTGGGATAACCTTTTGCCCTTTTGAGTTTCTTCTCCTAAAAAAAAATTTCAGTATTCAAACACTAGATAGAAATCACGGTAACATGCTGAAAATTGTCCCACGGCTCTTGCAATGACTTTCTTTCCTTGACTCTTCTTATCAGCTGGAATCTAGTCACTATCACAATTTATCCTTTTTTCCATAATCCAGAATTTGCTACTAACCAGTAAAACAATTTAACCTACCTGCAGGCCAATGGTATCCATAATGGTGCACTAAGATACTCTGTGATTCTAAGGAGCTTTCTGAATCAGGAAATAATCAAAATAAGCTTGGCTTAATTTTAGTATTAAAAGCTTTCTTGGGAGTACTGTAGTGAACTGATGATGATACAGATTAGTTGTAGAATGACCAGAAGCCACTAGTCAAACCAGTGGCTTCAAGCAACTGTTCAGGGACACTTCCAGGAGCAGGCAAGAAAGACATGTAGCCAAGTAGACACCAGACATTATCATTATAGTGGAGCAATGGCAGTACAAAGTTATTTGCCTTGCAGAGCCTGGTAGCCAATAAAGATGGAAACTAGTTCATGGTGGATTGGTGTCAGGACACCACAGGGTTCATAGGTAGACAGTCCCACAGGAAGGTGAAATACAATGATTATAACAGCATACTACAGAACACAGCTCAGACAAAGATGTCCTTATTAATAGGAAGTTCTTCCAGTTAGAAGTGAAATGCAGGCACTAGTCTCCAATAGAGCCAGAAAAGTTGATGTAGGCAACTGGTTTGAAGATAGTAATAAGAGGTTCTTAGTTACTAGTACAAACAAGAGGTTGATTTAAAAAGACAAGGCTAGGCACAAAAAAGAATGGAATGTTACCATTTGAAACAACATGCATGGATCTAGAAATTATCATACTAAATGAAGAAACAGAAAGACAAATACCATGTGATATATGTGGAACCTAAAATGACACCAATGAACTTACCTGTGAACCAGAAACAGACTCATAGGCATAGAGAACAGAATTTTGATTGCCAAAGGAAGACGGTTTGGGGAGGGATGAACTGGGAATTTGAGATCAGCAGATGCAAACTATTATATATAGAATGAATAAATGACAGGTCCTACTGTATAGAAGGGGAAACTATATTGAACATTTTGTGAAAACCATAATAAAAAAGAATATTAAAAGTATGTATGTATTTATATATTGTGGTACAATAGAAATTAGCATAACATTGTAAATCAACCACGCTTCAATAAAATAAACAAAAAAAGACAAGGGGCTAGGGATGAAAGCCCGTCAATGGTTGCCTAAGAGCCTAGCGGGTTAATATGACAATTAAACCTCAATAAAACTCTCAAATTAAAAAAAGAAAAAGAAAAGGCAAACCCAAGGCTAGACCCAGTGTTCAAGGTCTAAGCAAGACAAATATCAAAACTGAAGATGTTAAACCATAGACTTAAGCACTCAATATTTCTTTTGTCTTTTGCCCCCTGTCCAATTAGAGCAAATGGTGACACAATGCAGATATTCAGAAGGGTATGCCTACATGAGAGGGCCAAAAAGCTGTCTGCCATGAGGCCTCCCAGGGCCATATTCACTTTGTTGATGTATTTACTCTGATGGACACAGGCAACTGTGTGTGTGCTCAGTCACATCTGACTCTTTGCAACCCCATGAATTACAGCTCTCCAGATCCTCTGTCCATGGGATTTTTGTGGCAAGAATACTGGAGTGGGTTGCCATTTCCTCCTCCAGGGAATCTTCCCAACCCAGGGACTGAACCCATGTCCCCTGTGGCTCCTGCATTGACAGGCAGATTCTTTACCACTGAGCCACCTGGAAGCCCACAGGCAACTGCTGCTGCAGCTGCTGCTGCTGCTAAGTCGCTTCAGTCGTGTCTGACTCTGTGCAACCCTACAGATGGCAGCCCATTGGGCTCAGCCATCCCTAGGATTCTCCAGGCAAGAACACTGGAGTGGGTTGCCATTTCCTTCTCCAATACATGAAAGTGAAAAGTGAAAGGGAAATCGCTCAGTCATGTCTGATTCAGTGACCCCATGGACTGCAGCCTACCAGGCTCCTCCATCCATGGGAGTTTCCAGGCAAGAGTATTGGAGTGGGATGCCATTGCCTTCTCCGACAGGCAACTACATCCATGGTTAATTAAGGTCTAATCTGAATTTCTGACATCATTTGGAAGCTGATTTGTCAGCACCAAGAACAGTCCATCTCTTACTAGTTGACTCATGCAAGACAAGCTCAAGAGAATTATAAAACCTAAGTGTTCATTTATTCACTTATAATGAGAAATACTACTCTCACTTAGACCAAAATCCTCAAGTGTGACTGCCCAGACAGTATTCTTCCCAAGGCTAGAGCCTCATGGTTAGGTGAACT
>SJYV01056334.1:2160766-2211148 GCA_006410875.1 Neotragus pygmaeus
GACCCCATGGACTGCAGCCTACCAGGCTCCTCCATCCATGGGAGTTTCCAGGCAAGAGTATTGGAGTGGGATGCCATTGCCTTCTCCGACAGGCAACTACATCCATGGTTAATTAAGGTCTAATCTGAATTTCTGACATCATTTGGAAGCTGATTTGTCAGCACCAAGAACAGTCCATCTCTTACTAGTTGACTCATGCAAGACAAGCTCAAGAGAATTATAAAACCTAAGTGTTCATTTATTCACTTATAATGAGAAATACTACTCTCACTTAGACCAAAATCCTCAAGTGTGACTGCCCAGACAGTATTCTTCCCAAGGCTAGAGCCTCATGGTTAGGTGAACTCTTATGAGAAGTTTGCATAAGACAGAACAAGAAGAATCAGTTATATGGGTGGCATGTAAATGGCATCACCTAACATATCTATTTTGCCCACAGCATGGCATTAACAAACTCAGACTCCTTCTACCCTGGATGGCAGTTTGATGAGCCATAGTTTACAGCTGGGATCCTCCTGTTTTTCTACATTTATATTTGATTAGTCCCTTCTCTGGTAAACATTTATTTATACAGTTCTGCCACCTCAGTGACTTGATTTGAAGCCAGGTATTTTTGAAGAGGAAATTCATTCCATCATTTGTCTAAGGAGGAGGTTTTACTTGTCTATGCTCTGACCCAGTGGATGTTGACTTTAGAGGTTAACCCTCAGGAGAAATTCTTTTTGTTCTTATTTATATGTTCCTAGACCACCTTCCCTGGTAGCTCAGACAGTAAAGCATCTGCTACAATGTGGAAGACCCAGGTTTGATCCCTGGGTTGGGAAGATCCCCTGGAGAAGGAAATGGCAACCCACTCCAGTACTCTTGCCTGGAAAATCCCATGGACTGAGGAGCCTGGTAGGCTATAGTCCATGGGGTCACAGAGTCAGACAGACTGAGCAACTTCTAGATAAGAACTCCTGAGAGTCCCTTGGACAGCAAGGAGATCAAATCAGTCAATCTTAAGGAAAATCAACCCTAAATACTCATTGGAAGAACTGATACTGAAGCTGAAACTCCAGTATTTTGGTCATCAGATGGTAAAACTGACTCATTGGAAAAGTCTCTGATGCTGGGAAGGACTGAAGGCAGAAGGAAAAGAAGGCATCAGAGGATGAGATGGCTGGATAGCATCACCATTGCAATGGACATGAACATGGGCAAACTTCAGGAAATGGTGAGGGACAGAGAGGCCTGGTGTGCTGCAGTCCCTTGGGTCACAAAGAGTAGGACACAACTGAGCAGCTGAACAACAACAAAAGATAGACATCTGTAACTGCTAAGTACTGGCAATGGTATATATCTCATACAATTATGTTCCATAAATTAATTATTCCAAAAATTAAGTAGTGAATTCTAAAGCATTGAAAATAATAACCATGTACACGGTACCTGTCATAACCATTCAACAACCAAAATATTGTTTAACTCATTCATTCAGGTATCTGACCCTTCTGGCAAAAATCTGTACACTACTGTAGGAAAAATGAGACCTCTATACTGGCCAGCAATAGAACAAAACTTCCTTTTTCACTACAAATGCAAATCAGAATGAGGAATCTCCTATATCCTTGGTGAACATTTCACAGAACACAGTTGAGAACCATGAGCCTGTTGGTATCAGCACTCAATAGCTAGTGGGAAGCTACTACATAGCACAGGAGTTGAGTTCAGTGCTCAGTGATGACCTAGAGGGGTGGGACGGTAGAGAGGGGAGGGAGGCTCAAGAAAGAGGGGATATGTGTATACATATGGCTCATTCACCTTGTTGTACAGCAGAAACCAATACTACTTTGTAAAAAATTATATTCCAATAAAAAAAATTGCTTCAGAAACCTATGAAAATTAGGGATGCTTCACTTCTCTGGCTTTGGTAAGTTCTCAGTAAGATTTGATCACAACAAGCTGGATATTATGGGACTCAAGAGAAAGAGTCCAGTCAAGGAGTTTCAGTATCCCCTAATTCTCCACACCAAGTAATCAAATTGTGACCCACTCTAGGTGAGGGAGTCTTCAATGGACATAGAAATTTTGTACTCAAAGAACCAGGGGCTCATCAGGAAGTGGGGTTTGCAACAGAAGGGCCTTGATCACAGCCTATAGTAAATGCTTTGGAGGAACAGTCTCAGAACCTTCCAGCAAAGGGTTGGAAAGAGAGAAATAATCTGATTCCTTCTAATACCTTTTCTGGGGCAAAGGCTAGATCTTATGATAACATCCAATCACAACTTCTCTGTTCCTCAGCAGTTTCTCCCCCAATTGATTTACCAAGATATATACAGCTAAAGAACGATCAATCAGGATTTTATACGAAGAGACTTAAATAAGGGATTCATAGCAGTCACTCATTCTTTTCCTTTAATGCCTATATTTGGGGGAGGGGCCTACAGACCTTCAAAACACCTTAGTTTAAAATGATAGACAGTCATCAATCTGTCAATCCCCTTGACTTTTCTTGAGAAGTGTGAGGGGGCCTCAGGTCCTATTTAAGGGACAGACCCAAGGTCTGGCATAGAAAATACTGTCATGTGGACTTTGAGCCTGCCATTGTCCACAAAGGAAGGGCCAGACCACATGCTGAAAGCTGGCACTTACACATATGCAAAATACTTAATTGATTGGACAATTTGTTCTTGTTGGCTCTGGTGATCGAGTTGGAAATTAAGTAACCACAGCCTCTGAGATTCAGGGTATGGAGATCATAATTATTAACAGAATGACTAATCGAAAAGTCTCGTAGCTAAAAGAGACATTAGGGAACCTCTAACCCAGTGGATTTGTAAGTCCCTTTTAATAGTAACTTATTTTCATCTTTAAACAAAATTTTACATAGAAATATTATATAAAATTATATAATAATTAAATAATGATGTGATGGAAGCAGATATCTAGGTCCTGAAGAAAAACTGCTTGAAAACGGCTAGTTAGTAGCATCTCCCTCATTTCACACAAGTAAGAGCTGAGGTGCTTTCTCCAGAGTCCCATGTGGGGTGAGTGGCAAGGAGGAAACTAGAAAATGGCCTTCCAAACCATAAACAAACACTCCCCCTTCTTTTCAGCAAAGCTGTTCTTGCAGAAAACAGGGGGAATTGAGGAGAACCAGTACCCACTCTCCCTAGTTGCCTTAGCCCCTAGTACTAGTAGCTGGGTGCCAGATAGTAGCTGTAGCAGTAGGAATGGCAGTGTGAAGAGTGGTATTAGTAGCAGCCACAGGGGTAACTCACATTCATAGATGATGTTACAAAGGTTTCACATTACATCTTTCGCTAGCCAGAACAATGATGCAAGGTAGATAGGGAAGAAAATTATGATCTTCATTTTATAGATGAGGAAATAGGTCCAGAAAGGTTAAGTGACGTACCTCCTCAAGGTTATTTGTACTAAGTAACAGAGCTGGGTCATCAAGTTCCAAATCTTATATTCTTGCTCCTACTCTGTAACACTGTCCTTCTGTTTCTCATATCAAACATTTCCAGTTTCCTTTATTTACCTAAAGATAGGAGAAAAAATTAACCTCATTGAAGAAGGTAATCATTATGCCTGGATTTCTTCAACAGTTTGAACTCGAACAGATCAGGGTCTCTACAATGAGGACCTAGAATGGGATGATGAAAGGAAAAAGTCTGTTAAAGTGTGAACTGCAAAAATAATCTTTATAGGATTAAAATATTTATTTTAGCTTAAAACTTATAAAAGTAGATAATTTTCTCATCTAGACCAAAGCTTTGTCTGAATCACCTGTTTGGAGTTCAAGTCATCTTTCTTACATAAACCATACCGATAGCACCCATCAGCTACAATTTCAAATTTGTTTCTTTACAGTGGGGTAAGAGTTAAAACACTTGCAAGGCAATGTTAATGTAAAGTGCTCTTAATTTTTATGATCTTCCTCCAGTCCTTTGCAGATGTCTTCCACACGCCTAATTCAACAGCACACTTTTTTTTTTCAGTGTCTTGCTTTCATCAAGTGATCCCAAAGCATTTATGTCAATAATAGAGGAACAACTCCCTTCTTTTTGCAGTCATATTTTATTAATTACTAAATATTCAACTAAATCACACAATAACAGAAAATATATACATAAACCAATTGGAAAACAAACCCATCAGCCTATGTGTCAGCATATGGTTACAGTGTCACTGACGGAGGCAGAAAGGAAATGCATGTGAAAGAGTAGTCTTCCTAGCCACACACATACAGCAGGCTGTGGGCATCATCCAGACCATTCACAGTTGACAGTGGACACTGCTGAATCTCACAGGCTGTGAGCCAGAGATCTGTCCAAAGAACTAGTCCTGAATTCTGAAGTAATTCAAAATTGGTTATGTTACATTGGTTAACATAACCATAACCTTGGTTATGTTATTTTGCAGATGTGGTGGGAAGTTGTTTCATTGATCCAGTTTCTATTTCTCCAAGCTCTCAAAAAAATGAAAGCATTCCTTTATTTAAAAAAAAAAATTAGGAAATTCCCCGGCAGCCAATGGTTGAGACTCCAAGCTTTCACTGGAGAGAGTGTGGGCTCAAGCCCTGGTGGGAGGAAATAACATCTGACAAGACTTGCACCACCACCGCCCCCCCCCACCAAAAAAAACAGAAAGAAAGAAATTTTAAAACTTTACCTCTTTTCATCATTAATTAATAATGAATATGAGACCCTTCCCCTAACAGATCCTTGAACAAAAGGCAATTCCCAGAACATCAGGTGGGGAAGGAAATGCCAGCCCACTCCAGTACTCTTGCCTGGAAAATCCCATGGATGGAGGAGCCTGGTAGGCTACAGTCCATAGGGTCACGAAGAACCAGACATGACCGAGTGACTTCACTTTAACTTTTCACTTTTACTTCCATGCATTGGAGAAAGAAAGGGCAACCCACTCCAGTGTTCTTGCCTAGAAAATCCCAGGGACGGGGAGCCTGGTGGGCTACCGTCTATGGGGTCACACAGAAGCGGACACGACTGAAGCAATTTAGCAGCAGCAGCAGCAGCAGCAGCAGCAGCAGAACACCAAGATGAGGGGAACAGACACTGCTTCAGAAATGTAGCATGTGGTGGTTTTCTTATGTGTCCTGAGTCTGGTCAATTACATGGTTCTTAAGGTGGCGCTAGTTGTAAAGAACCTGCCTGCCAATGCAGGTTCATTTCTTGGGTTGGGAAGATCCCCTGGAGGAGGAAATGGCAACCCACTCCAGTATTCTTGCCCGGAGAATCCCACAGACAGAGGAGCCTGGCACGCTATGATCCATAGAGTTGCAAAGAGTCGGACACAACTGAAGTGACTCAGTACTGAGCATAACTTCTGGAATGCCTTATGGGGTATGTGAGTTGTAACTGTGAATGCAGTTAGAAAACAAATGTAGAGTGTGCTGCGTTTTAAGTTTGCTACTCTTATTATCACTTCATGATCTTCAAATGACCTTTCTCTCTCTGTACCACACACCGCGGTCCTAAAGATCACTTCCAGCCCTGGGCCATGGCTGTTCATAAGCTTCGATTTTCCAGGAGTTCAGGGGCAGCAAGATCCACATGGATGCTGTGGTTAAGATTCACAAGCCTGGTCAACCTTAGAATGGCCTGAAAAGGACCCCATACTCAGCAGGTTTGGTGGGTCCCCAGCATCAGAAGCTGATGCCTAGAGGAAGGAGGAAATGAGTCTGAGCAGCTGCAGTGCACACTAATCTTCTATTATGCTTGAAATTGACCACTTGAAAAATGGCGATATTTTTGTATGCTGGCCTCAAAGTCCCTGCTCAAAGAATGCTTGTAGCAAAGCTGTATTTCCTCCTTGAGGGCTTTCTGAAGCATGCATTTAGGTAGGAGCTACCAACCTTTTCTTCCAGAAGCATCATGGGCTATCTGTCAATCTACCAGCAAGCCGCTCCTAAAGTTCACTTGATGAAGGGTTAGGGCAGCAAGCTCCCACAATAATGTGGAAACAGAAATATTACAAAGTAAAGGCTTATAAAATAATAAAAATTCTACTTACTCCAGATACCTCCCTGTGCCTTTGGCAAAATACCTTAAGCATTCCACATACGGCGGGCATTGTCTTTATAAGATGGCACCTCATAAAATGGTATTAAATATCACCAACGGGGCTTCATATTTCATCCAGCAGGGTTTAGGCCAGGCATGTTCTATATCACACATTATTAGAATGACATCTGCTTTGCAAGTTGTGTACCCAGGAGCCTACCCGGATCACTCATTTCAGCATTCATTCTCGAGGCTTCCAAGCCTTCATAATGCCTAATATGTTTAACTCATTTTGAACAGAAGTCTAAAGCCTGCCACGGCCCTCTGGCCAAAACTGTAGCTGTCAGGCAACGGAGCCAGCTATCAAACATTCATCATTTATCATTAGTGGTGATGCAGTTGTACAGAAAAATGTGCCCACTGTACTGAGAGGCTGTCAATTGTTCCCCCCTATAAAACTCCTCTTCTCAAATAGGGACATTTCTCTGTGGAGGCCTTGCCATTACATTTCGCTCCTTTTCCCACAACACTGAATTTATAATGCAAAGAAAATGGGGAACATATATTCATCCAAATGGCCTCTCTGCTACAAGATGAATAAGAAGATCATCAATGGCAGCGTCAGTGCAGGGCTGCACGTGCCATTGGGGGAAATTAATAGAGTCAGTCCAGAAAGAGTAAAAAGAAAAAAAGAGAGAGAGAGAAAGAGGGAAATATCACCCACAGGTTTTGCACTGAGGTTGAATCTTGAATAATAAAGGCTTGCAGCTGAAAGTTGGAACTCGCTTTGGAGTTACCGTTTTGTCACTAAAGTAGGATGTGTGGGCTACAAACCTGCCCGAGGAGGCAAATTTCTCCATCTTTTCACTCCTCATTTGACTTCTGATACTGGCTCCTTTTCCCCACCTGTAAACTGTGCCTCTGAATTCAGCTTTCAGCCTCAAAGGCAACTCGCTTTTTCATTGATGTTTATAACACCCTCCAGAGGGTCTTTATATTAAAAAACAAAAACAAACAAACAAACAAACAAAAAACAGTCAGGTGGTGCTCCTGATTAACATCATTATTACTTGGCTTCTGACTATTTTTAGGATTGTGAAGATCTTCCCTTACCATTTTATGCTTCTTCCACCCACATGGTCTCCTTTTCCCACTCAAATGTTTTTGTCCTCCTTCTTATAATTCTGCTGGGTGAAAAATGGACTCAATTAAATGTATTTTAGATGCCTCCAGGTTTATGCCTGTGTCTTCAAAGGGAGAGGGTTAGGGTAGTTATAGCAATGATAATACATCCTTGTAGACTTCAAAGGGAGAGGCCTGGCAAATAGATATATTCCCATGATATCTCTGTTAAAGCAGTTATTATCCCATTTTAGAGATGGGAAAGCAGAGTGTCTTGCCCAAGGACATAGATAGGAATTAGCCCCAGGGAGAGACTGAAAATATTACCATGGGCTCCTGTACCTTTCCCAAGTTCAGACCATTTTCTCTCCAGCAGGAAGAACAAAGCTCATCCTTAGAATCGAGCAAACTTCAGGACAGGTAAATACAGCTGAAAAGAAGTAATCCATTTGACACATCCTGTAGGGACACCAAACTGTTAATGCTTATGGAATGGCTTGGGGAGTGGAGGGGCAAAGATTTGTTCTTCACTTGCCCTTTCTTTTCCAAAGCCCAATCTTGTCTTTAGCCAAGGGATAACCTGCCCCACTGGCATTGATGAACAAGAGCCTTAACGTGGGTCATGGAAGCTGAGAATCAACCCTTGACTGAAACAAACTCTCAGCAGTCTCATTTCCCTCACATCCCACCCCTTGAGGTTCTCTACTTCCTTCCTGAACAAGAAATGGAGTCAAGACCTCCAAAGGCCCATGCATACTGTGGGTAACTGCACAACTCTCTGGGATAGTCTTTAAGATACACCCTGGCTGGTTCTGTACAATTTTTAATCCAAAGTGTGCCCTAAATTTTCCAGTCTCTAGATCAGGGGTCTCCAATACAGTTTTCTCATTTCTACAACTGTGTTTATCCAGTTCTAGATCTGTTCTTCCGTCTCAGTTATTTCCAGGAGCTCATTTATCATCAACCTCTTCTCTATCAGTGCTTTTCCTCTGAAAGCACCCTTTACTACAAAACATCATGCCTTGGAAAGACACGATGATTAACACTTCTCTTAGTTATGGTCTCAAAACATAGTTTCCGGATTCCCTAATCTTTTTTAATTTTTTTCTTTCTTTCCTCTAAATCACACCTCATTTTTTTTCACTTGGTGTCTCACACTGATCAGGGTTATGTATTCAAAGCATATTCTCCATCTGATTTTTAGAGGGAATTTATGGTTTCTAGTGGAGCTGTTGTTCTACTGAAGACTTGATCAACATTAATATTTTCCTTTTGACACTGTTCATTCCAACCCAAGGCTGGCAACTTAGCATCACAGCTGAACTGGGGATAAATGGGTTGATTCAATTAAATTCAAAAAGTGCTATTTGTGCGTGCATGCTCAGTCGCTACAGCTATGTTTGACTCTTTGCAACCCTATGAACTGTAGCCCACCAGGCTCCCCTGTCCATGCAATTCTCCAGGCAAGAATACTGGAGTGGGTTGTCATGCCTTCCTCCAGGGCAAAAAGTGCTACAGTGCCATGTAATTCATTAAGCACAGGAAATCTACAAGATGCCATCCCTCTCCTTAAGGGGCTTACAGTTGGTTAGAGAGATACAATGAATGCCTGTGAACTTGATACATAATACTGCAAAATAATAAAATGGTAACAGTCTAAGGACATATAAGAGCAATAAGAGGTCAGCAGTATGGACTGTGCAGACAAGAACGGGAAGGGAGTGCTTTACAGAGAACATGAATCTTGTTCTACACATGGAAGGCACTGGGGGATCTAAATGATTAGAAAAGATGATAAAGGACATTTCAACTAGGAATGTATCAGGATGAGAGCACATAAATTAGGTCATTGCCTGTAAGTCACTTGGAGAAATAGAAGCAAACAATCCTGAGGTCAGGCAAGCTTTGTTGTTCATTACTTTAGTCATAGCTTTTATCCCTTTTTTTCTGCAATCTTCATCTCCTTCATTGGTCCAACAATAGAAAACTGAAGACCTAAGTAGCAAGTGGATTTCCACTAGACACATGGCTCTGGAGAAACAAGAACATACTTTTAGCAGGGTAATTATTTAGTTGGTAATAACTTACAGCAGTTGTGACTATATTTAGTTCTACAGATTTTCAGGGATCAATGGAGAATGAAAGGGAGTGATCTGGGACTCTCCTGATTACAGAAACAAACTGGCATCTTCTTCTTATAGATTAATAACTCTCTGGCCCATAAGGTTTTCTACATGAAGCTGTGTCCCTACAACGTGGCTTAGAAGCTAAAGAACATGCTCCCTATCAATCCTGTGTGAAGGTCCAACCTCAACAAAACTGTGAACCATTTCTTTTTTACTATCATTACCTCCCTAAAGTGTCTTTCCAATTGCATCATCACTGTTACCTAGAAGTCTGTACTGGGAAGAAAAACGAAGAAATACATGTTGAAGAATGTGTGCATTTTAGTAAAGGATTATTTTTAAATTCAAAATTCAGAACAGCAATGAGTTTCTAATGATGAAATTTCATGCACTATAACAAGCTGACAGAATAGTTATTTGGAGGGGGACAGACTTTGTAAATTATTCTACATGAATAGCATTTTGTCTTCCTATTTATAAATCTAACATTTATCTCAGAATCCATCTTGACATAGACAGGTAAAGACGTGGAAAAGTGTAAGTTTCATGAGGACAAGGATTTCATCTGATCATTACATCCTAAAGCTGTCAGACTACGTTTAGCAACTCGTTGACTGACCTCCCAAAGCATTTCAGTCTAGCTCTTTGGAGAGTGCTTCAAACTAGCCCTAAGAAATATAAAGTACAGACTATAAAATATAAAGTATTTTATAATTCCCTGGCCTCAGAAATCCCTCCATCTGTTGTAGAAGCTTTCTCTATGTCTTCCTGGCAGTCATTTCAATTTCCATGACAGAGGAAAAAAAAAAAAAAGAAGTTGTGGTCTGTGCCACAGCTTGAAGTTTCATTTAATATAGATTTTGATGGGTGAACTGTACAATAACCCCACATTGGAGGCACATTTTTTATATTGAAGGTGAGAGACCAATTAGTAGCTCTAACTCCTTAAGCAGATGGTTATCATATGGTAACAGAGGTGCCTGTCCTGTCCTTTGTCATTAGAGAGTCATCTTTTTCCTAATATCTTTCTCTACAAAGGAAAAGATATGCAGACAGCTTGCATGGCCTAGACACTTCTATGAAGCTGAGTTTTTAGCAGGACATGTGGAGGTCTGAGAATCTTGTTCTTGAATTAAGGGTGATATTCAAATCCTAAAAACTGACTCTAAGATAAAACACAAGGGAAGAATGTGAGGGTAGGTGGAGAAATAAAGCTGGTAAGACTCTTAGGTTCTGGGCTCCATCTCAAGCTGGAAATGGGAGACATGCTAGAGTTGCCCTCAGATACCTGCAAGGACTTCTCTTCCATGGCATGGAAATTCCTGTTGTAAGAGATAACAGACTTGGAGTAAAAGATCTGGTTTGCATATTGGCTCTGTCCTTGACAAGCTGGATGACTTGAACCTACTTGCTTGAGCTCCCCAGTTTCCTGTTCTGCAAAAACAGGACTTATAATAATAACTTTGCTGCTGTTGCTGCTGCTGCTAAGTCGCTTCAGCCATGTCCGACTCTGTGCAACCCCATAGACGGGAGCTCACCAACTCCCCCATCTCTGGAATTCCCCAGGCAAGAACACTGGAGTGGGTTGCCTTTGTCTTCTCCAATGCGTGAAAGTGAAAAGTGAAAGTGAAGTCATTCAGTTGTGTCCGACTCTTCACGACCCCATGGACTGCAGCCTACCAGGCTCCTCCGTCCATGCGATTTTCCAGGCAAGAGTACTGGAGTGGGTTGCCATTGCCTTCTCCAATAATAACCTTAGAGAGAGATGAAGATTAAATGAAATTTCAAGTGAGAAATTGTGACACCTGGCACTTTCACCTTCCTTCAAAATACTTAGCAGGAAGGACAGCACCATGTGGGTCAAAATACGATGTCATCTGGGCACTCTCCTCGTGCGGTCAATGCAGTTGTTGTTATTTAGCCATATCTGACCCTTTGCCACCCAATGGACTGCAGCCCACCAGGCTCTTCTGTCCATGGAATTTTCCAGGCAAGAGTACTGGAATGGGTTGCTATTTCCTCCTCTAGGGGATATTCTCTACAGAAGGATCGAACCAGTGTCTTCTGCATTGGCAGGCAGATTCTTCACTGAGCCAGCAGGCAGGCCCTGTTAGAGCACAAACTCAGGAGTCTGATACGTGTGAGGTTGGTTCTAGGTCTCTCCACTGGTTAGGTGAGCCTGGGCAAGACAAAGAACTGTCCTGAGCCCCAGAGCCTTCATGTGCAAAGGCAGGGGGGCAATATCCACCTTGCACACAGGACTGATGTGATGATTAAAGGAGACAGTTCACATACTGAGCTTAGCAGAGTGTCTGGTCCATGATACACATATAGCTTCCTCCTTTCCCTTCCTTCACTTCCCTCTTCTTTTCCTTCTTCATCTTCACCCACTCTTTGATATACGCCAAGCTGCTATCATTTTCAATGTTCAGAATGGACTGCATCAAGGTTTCTGTCCCTGGAAACCCCTAGTTTTCCTCTGTGTCCAGAGAGCACAGTACTCCCTTCTAAAGGCAGAAGGAATCCTTAGGACCTAGAAAGGGGTTGCTGTTTTCCAGGCCGCCTGTCCTGAATTCAAGTTCTTTCCCTCTAGATGGTCCCAGTTTCTTCATCTATAAAGTAGGAGGATAAGCAGGAATCTTCTGGAATGCCTGGTTGATATCTCATCTGTCTATTCATATAGCCCCTCTTTTAAAGTTTCCCTTCCTGTCTGACCACTGAACTCTTATCCAGGGGGTCATATTCAAGCTGAAACAACTATACACTTTCCAAAGATTTGCCAAAAGAATGCACACATGTTCATTGAGATTGGGCCACTCAAAGGTGATTTATTAGGAGTTTGCTCTGGTCTCCATGACTTTGTAAAATCTATCTGATCCTTCAGTCTTCTTAATTTTTATGATCTCACAGTGCATGCAGCACAATTTAATATTTACTCTCTCCACCAGCTTCTTCAAGGGAAAAAGTTTTATTTATTATTAAGTCTTACTGCCTAGCCCAGTACCAGGCAATTTATGTGTTTCACAAATGGCTCCCCAAAATGTATATGCTTAAATGACTGAATTTATATTATAGGAAAATTTTGGCTAATGACTAGGTAGTGAATCAGTTGAAGCCAAGGATTCTGAACTTTTTTAATATTCTGGACAGCATCTGGATACAAAAATATAGGAGGTGCTCAAAAACACATGATGGTCCTTATAAATTCTATCTCTATATTTATGAAGAAATTCTTCTGGACAACTCAAGGTCCAAGGAATGGTCTTCAGCAAATGCCCAGAGCTAGAATTGTTCCTAAGGTTGAAGCAATGAGGATCATCAGTTTGAATGGCTCCCAAAGGGACTGTGGAAAGAAAGTCACTCTCCATAAAGTTTCAAAAATGACCTAAGACCTGTATGCATATAAACAAGCAATCCAGAAATCCCTTTTCTCACCACCACCAAGAAAGTTTCTCCCATCCTTACACACATGCATATTCCACGTTTTGATGCTCTGTCTCTTATCAGGACTTGCTTGACATTCAGCATCCTTTTCCTTGTGTAAAATGGCAGAGATCTGGGGGCGGAGGGGGAGAGGATGGCAATGAACTTTTTGCTTTGAGCTCTGTACCTGCTCAGAGGATAGCTCAAAACATCTAGAGATGATTCTGATTAGAGTGGTCATCATACAGTTGTCTCTTTCCCCTCCCCACCTCCTCTTCCACTTCCTCCATCTCTTCATCCTCTTTCTTCATATCATCCATTGGTGTTTTTCCCCCACAAATAACTTACACCAAAACAGATGCTACAAACAGATTTCCTGATCCTGGGTTTGAACAATTAGCCCACTGAAAATATCCTGGCCCTTGATGAAGCAAGAGGAGCGTTGGGGTGAGGGTAACACCTACACTGCTTACTCTTGACCTGCAAGCATAGCTTGCTTTCTTCTCGTTGAAGGAGACCACAAAGACTCGGTAACTCTCTAGTGAAGCCTGAGATTCTATGACACTGAAACTCCTGCCAACTGATTAAATATTGAGGAAGATGTCTGTGGATTGATTTTCCCTCTGTAAAATAAGGCTTAAAATAAAACCCCTGAAGGGTCGCACCCTCTAGTCTGCCAAGGGCCATGTTCTCTAGGGCAGGACAATTATAATTAATTGAGTGATCCCACAGAAAGCATCTAGGTAAGGAATAACCCTGAAAGCACCATCACTTGGAACATCTCCTAAAAATCAGCTGGGCCTTCAAANGGTCAATGCAGTTGTTGTTATTTAGCCATATCTGACCCTTTGCCACCCAATGGACTGCAGCCCACCAGGCTCTTCTGTCCATGGAATTTTCCAGGCAAGAGTACTGGAATGGGTTGCTATTTCCTCCTCTAGGGGATATTCTCTACAGAAGGATCGAACCAGTGTCTTCTGCATTGGCAGGCAGATTCTTCACTGAGCCAGCAGGCAGGCCCTGTTAGAGCACAAACTCAGGAGTCTGATACGTGTGAGGTTGGTTCTAGGTCTCTCCACTGGTTAGGTGAGCCTGGGCAAGACAAAGAACTGTCCTGAGCCCCAGAGCCTTCATGTGCAAAGGCAGGGGGGCAATATCCACCTTGCACACAGGACTGATGTGATGATTAAAGGAGACAGTTCACATACTGAGCTTAGCAGAGTGTCTGGTCCATGATACACATATAGCTTCCTCCTTTCCCTTCCTTCACTTCCCTCTTCTTTTCCTTCTTCATCTTCACCCACTCTTTGATATACGCCAAGCTGCTATCATTTTCAATGTTCAGAATGGACTGCATCAAGGTTTCTGTCCCTGGAAACCCCTAGTTTTCCTCTGTGTCCAGAGAGCACAGTACTCCCTTCTAAAGGCAGAAGGAATCCTTAGGACCTAGAAAGGGGTTGCTGTTTTCCAGGCCGCCTGTCCTGAATTCAAGTTCTTTCCCTCTAGATGGTCCCAGTTTCTTCATCTATAAAGTAGGAGGATAAGCAGGAATCTTCTGGAATGCCTGGTTGATATCTCATCTGTCTATTCATATAGCCCCTCTTTTAAAGTTTCCCTTCCTGTCTGACCACTGAACTCTTATCCAGGGGGTCATATTCAAGCTGAAACAACTATACACTTTCCAAAGATTTGCCAAAAGAATGCACACATGTTCATTGAGATGTTCATTGAGATTGGGCCACTCAAAGGTGATTTATTAGGAGTTTGCTCTGGTCTCCATGACTTTGTAAAATCTATCTGATCCTTCAGTCTTCTTAATTTTTATGATCTCACAGTGCATGCAGCACAATTTAATATTTACTCTCTCCACCAGCTTCTTCAAGGGAAAAAGTTTTATTTATTATTAAGTCTTACTGCCTAGCCCAGTACCAGGCAATTTATGTGTTTCACAAATGGCTCCCCAAAATGTATATGCTTAAATGACTGAATTTATATTATAGGAAAATTTTGGCTAATGACTAGGTAGTGAATCAGTTGAAGCCAAGGATTCTGAACTTTTTTAATATTCTGGACAGCATCTGGATACAAAAATATAGGAGGTGCTCAAAAACACATGATGGTCCTTATAAATTCTATCTCTATATTTATGAAGAAATTCTTCTGGACAACTCAAGGTCCAAGGAATGGTCTTCAGCAAATGCCCAGAGCTAGAATTGTTCCTAAGGTTGAAGCAATGAGGATCATCAGTTTGAATGGCTCCCAAAGGGACTGTGGAAAGAAAGTCACTCTCCATAAAGTTTCAAAAATGACCTAAGACCTGTATGCATATAAACAAGCAATCCAGAAATCCCTTTTCTCACCACCACCAAGAAAGTTTCTCCCATCCTTACACACATGCATATTCCACGTTTTGATGCTCTGTCTCTTATCAGGACTTGCTTGACATTCAGCATCCTTTTCCTTGTGTAAAATGGCAGAGATCTGGGGGCGGAGGGGGAGAGGATGGCAATGAACTTTTTGCTTTGAGCTCTGTACCTGCTCAGAGGATAGCTCAAAACATCTAGAGATGATTCTGATTAGAGTGGTCATCATACAGTTGTCTCTTTCCCCTCCCCACCTCCTCTTCCACTTCCTCCATCTCTTCATCCTCTTTCTTCATATCATCCATTGGTGTTTTTCCCCCACAAATAACTTACACCAAAACAGATGCTACAAACAGATTTCCTGATCCTGGGTTTGAACAATTAGCCCACTGAAAATATCCTGGCCCTTGATGAAGCAAGAGGAGCGTTGGGGTGAGGGTAACACCTACACTGCTTACTCTTGACCTGCAAGCATAGCTTGCTTTCTTCTCGTTGAAGGAGACCACAAAGACTCGGTAACTCTCTAGTGAAGCCTGAGATTCTATGACACTGAAACTCCTGCCAACTGATTAAATATTGAGGAAGATGTCTGTGGATTGATTTTCCCTCTGTAAAATAAGGCTTAAAATAAAACCCCTGAAGGGTCGCACCCTCTAGTCTGCCAAGGGCCATGTTCTCTAGGGCAGGACAATTGTAATTAATTGAGTGATCCCACAGAAAGCATCTAGGTAAGGAATAACCCTGAAAGCACCATCACTTGGAACATCTCCTAAAAATCAGCTGGGCCTTCAAAGGGTTAAGCCAGGGCCAGCAAACCAAGGAGGCCAATTGTGCCTGTGGCTACCACCAGTCAAGTCTGTTGCTGAGGGCTGTAGACACAGCCTGTACTTTCAACTTAGCACAGTTATTTTTAAGAAATGATCACTCCAAGTTTACAGTGGCATCAAACTGATAATTCAGAAGTATGATTGCTTCCTCAGTTAACTAATCAATCCCTTATCTTTAAGGATAGAGACAGAGAGAGAATATAGAAGCAGATCAATAATCAAGTGAGTTCCATTTCTTTTTTTTTTTCCTTTCTTATAGATTATAGTTGCTTTCTTGAATAATTCTCAAATCACATAGCCTAATAAATTTTTCCTATGAACTTTTTCCTCTCCTTCCCAGGATTATGGTAAGAATTGATGGAAACTATATTCCTTTGTTAAGTATGTACATTGCTACCTTTTCTGAATACCTACTAAGTGCCAAGGACTGTACTGACAGCTCACAACACACTTTATCATTTTATCAGGGATTGTTTCATCTTCAGAGGAGGCTGTAATTTAAGAGTTGAGCTTTAAGGCTGTTCCTAAATTTCTTTCTTTTTTTTTTTTTTCCTGCTGTGAATAGGGCATTTCTCATAATCTCCACCCAAGACTGATAAATTTTCAAGCAATTTATTTGCCACATTTCTTCCTATTATTAAGCCCAACATTGTGCCAGGAAAATCAAATTAACTAGCACTTGTCATATTTGGCCCTACTTCATCCTGGCATCAGACTACACACCACTCACAGTGGGTCAGAGAGGTGCCAGCTATGCTGTGTGTTATGGTAGTGATACAGCAAGGAAGCTGACGCTCTAGGTGAAACTCCCTCAGTGGAACCCATGCTTTTTTCGTTCTATCCATTCACCCAGACATCCATCCATTCAGCCAACAACAGCTGAATGCCTACTGCATGCCATCCCTGCCTTCAGCTAGCTTTCTGTCTGGGGCAGCTTGTTATTCATTGCTAAGCTCTGTCCAACTCTTTGTGACACCATGGACTATAGTATGCCAGGCTTCCCTGTCCCTCACTACCTCCTGGAGTTTGCAAAGTTCATGTCCATTGAGATGGTGAAGCTATCCAGCCACCTAGGGCAGGAGAAGACATAAAACAAATATAACACAAAGCGTGGCAAGGAAAAGTTCCGAAGGGAGTACAGACCAGAATACTGTTGATTCTTACTGAAAACACTGGGAAAGTCTATAGAAAGTCTGCACAGATGCAGACATAGAGGACAGACTTGTGAACTTAGTAGGGGAAGAAGAAAGTGAGATGAACTGAGTAGCACTGACATATATACACTGCATGTGTGAAACAGCTAGAGGGAAGTTGATGTATAACACAGCTTGGTGCTCTGTGATGACCTCAGTTCAGTTCAGTCACTCAGTCGTGTCCAACTCTTTGCGGCCCCTTGAATCACAGCATGCCAGGCCTCCCTGTCCATCACCGACTCCTGGAGTTCACTCAGACTCACGTCCATCAAGTCCGTGATGCCATCCAGCCATCTCATCCTCTGTCGTCCNATCCATCTAGTCAAAGCTATGGTTTTTCCATTCGTCATGTATGGATGTGAAAGTTGGACTATAAAGAAAGCTGAGCACCAAAGAATAGATGCTTTTGAACTATGGTGTTGGAAAAGACTCTTGAGAATCTCTTGGACTGCAAGGAGATCCAACTAGTCCATCCTAAAGGAGATCAGTCCTGGGTGTTTATTGGAAGGACTGATGCTGAAGCTGAAGATCCAGTATTTTGGCCACCTGTTGTGAAGAAATGACTCATTGAAAAAGACCCTGATACTGGTAAATGTTGAAGACAGGAGGAGAAGGGTGTGACGGAGGATGAGATGGTTGGATGGCACCACCGACTCGATGGACATGAGTTTGAGCAATCTCCAGGAGTTGGTGAAGGACAGGGAGGCCTGGCATTCTGCAGTCCCTGGGGTGGCAAAGAGTTGGACATGACTGAGTGACTGAACTGAATTGTAATATTCAGCCATAAAAAGGAATGCATTTGAGTCAGTTCTAATGAGGTGGATGAACCCTGAGCCTATTATACAGACTGAAGTAAGTCAGAAAGAGAAAGACTAATACTGTATATTAATGCATATGTGGAATCTAGAAAGATGATACTAATGAAATTATTTGCAGGGCAGCAATGGAGACAGTGGAGGAGGAAATGGCAGCCCACTCCAGTATTCTTGCCTGGAGAATCTCATGGACAGAGGAGCCTCTTGGGCTGCAGTCTATGGGTCGCAAAGAGTTGGACCCGACTAAGTGCTTATCACTCACAATGGAGACAGGGACGTATAGCACAGACTTATGGACACTGGAGTGGGGAGGAAGAAGAGGGTGAGATGCATGGAGTGAGTAACATGGAAACATACATTACCATATATAAAATAAATAGCCAATAGGGATTTACTGTATGACTCAGGGAACTCAAACCAGGGCTCTAGCAACCTAGAAGAGTGGGATGGGGAGGGTGGTAGGAGGGAAGTTTTAGAGGGAGGGGACATCTGTATACCTATGGCTGATTCATGTTGATGTTTGGCAGAAACCAACAGAATTCTATACACCCATTGTTCTTTATTAAAAAATAAGAAAAACTCTGGTTCTTAGACCAGCAATATCGCACTAACTTAGAACTTGTTAGAAATGCCAAATATCAGGTCCTCCCCCCCACTTCAAACTTGAATCATATCCTGCATATTATTAGCAAGAACTTCAAGACTGAAGAAGTATTGCTTAATGTGGTAACCCCTTACCTTTTCCCCAGGCATTAATCCCACCTTATCTTTTTCTTCTTTCATCAACATTGTTTAATTTGGATCACACAGATTCTTCATTTGATAACACTATCAACCAATACTGTTAAGTCCCTGGTGCCTTCATCTATTAAACACTGATTTTTAAAAACTTATCTGTCAAAAGCCCAACTCTGAATCAATGCATCTATGTGCCTTCTCTATACCTACAACTGAATAGCCTGACATTGCCAAAAAATGTCCCTTATCAGACTGATTGGTTCCAATGTATTGGATTCTTTAAGCCTGCCAATTCTTCCATGCCTTCCCGGTAAATTATCTCCATTTTGAAAAATTGCTTTGAAAATTGTACACTCCAGTCAAACTTCAAATATTTGTAACTCCTCTTCATTCTCAGCAGATGACTTCACCTCCTACTTCCTGAAGAAAATAGAAGACATCAGATGGGAACTCCCTCAGCTTCCTGCTACCAAATTCATACAGTTCCATCTGTACCCATGTTCCTCTCTCTTCCTCCTGTTTTAGTATAGGATATAGTCTGATCATTGAGCCAGTCTTTCCCCCTGTGTTTGAATCTCATCTCTTCATGCCTTGTNCTTGGTATCTCTAATTTTCTTGAAGAGATCTCTAGTCTTTCCCATTCTGTTCTTTTCCTCTATTTCTTTGCATTGATCGCTGAAGAAGGCTTTCTTATCTCTTCTTGCTATTCTCTGGAACTCTGCATTCAAATGCTTATATCTTTCCTTTTCTCCTTTGCTTTTCACCTCTCTTCTTTTCACAGCTATCTGTAAGCCCTCCCCAGACAGCCATTTTTCTTTTTTGCATTTCTTTTCCATGGGGATGGTCTTGATCCCTGTCTCCTGTACAATGTCATGAACCTCATTCCATAGTTCATCAGGCCCTCTATCTATCAGATCTAGGCCCTTAAATCTATTTCTCACTTCCACTGTATAATCATAGGGATTTGATTTAGGTCATACCTGAATGGTCTAGCGGTTTTCCCTACTTTCTTCAGTTTGAGTCTGAATTTGGTAATAAGGAATTCATGCTCTGAGCCACAGTCAGCTCCTGGGCTTGTTTTTGTTGACTGTATAGAGCTTCTCCATCTTTGGCTGCAAAGAATATAATCAGTCTGATTTTGGTGTTGACCATCTGGTGATGTCCATGTGTAGAGTCTTCTCTTGTGTTGTTGGAAGAGGGTGTTTGCTATGACCAGTGCATTTTCTTGGCAAAACTCTATTAGTCTTTGCCCTGCTTCATTTCACATTCCAAGGCCAAATGTGCCTGTTACTCTAGGCTGAGCCCCACTAGTGAATGACAAACCATCATCCATTCATGTATTCAGCAGATATGACTCATGTATTTAGGCAGTCTTCTTTTTGGAACACTGATCAATGCACTTGTCCCTACCCTCAAGTAGTTCCCAGTTTAATGTCAATGAGAAAGTTTAAAGTGATAAGACATGAGAGATTGTGGGTTGACTCCTTAAAAATAGGTGTGTACTCCTTGATAAGGACATTTAGAAAATGTACCTTTAATTGCAACAAGGATTATACACTTAGAAAAATTCTCAGAGAAAAGCCCATTAAATTTAGTAAGGGTTTATGCTCTGCTAGTAGGTTACATATTAAAGATGAATTTGAAAGCGCTCAAAGAAGCAGCAAGCCTGGCCCCTATACATCTTTGCTGACTTCATAAAAAACAAGGGTGCTGCTTTATGACCTGTGCAGGTCTACAAAAAGATTGTGTAACATGCAGTAGGCCTTAGATCCAAATAAACTCCCAGATTATTAAAAGGATGTTTTTTCCTTTTCGAGGTCAAGGTGAGTCACCAGAGCTTTTTCCCTGTTATTAACCAAGCACTAGATGTACAAGGCTTAGATATTAAAAGGCATTAGCCAAGGCATTGTGGTCATCTAGTTTAGAACAAATGCAAAACTTGAGGGAGACACTGCATTATTTACAAAACAAGTAAATGGCCTGAAATATTAGGAGCTGTGTATACAAATCCATTCACATTTCTGCGGCCAGATGACAAGGAAGTCGAGTTGGTTTCCTCAGCAGCTGAGGCCAGGCTCTGCCCAGTGTAATTCTAAACAGAAATATATATATATAACTACTATATATATATATACATATATATACATATATATATAACTACTGACTTACCCTGACCCAGAACAGCCAACAAATCTCTGCCTTCTTTCAATAATCTGGGTGTTTATTTCCACTAAGAAGCCCAGCGTTCCAGTGCAATGCAAGCGGCCATCTCCTGAGCTCTCTGGCTGCTCTCACCCCTTAGAAAAGAAGTAGCCTACTCTAACCCACTCATAGATAAGTTACCAGTCTTGGTGGAAACCAATCAGAATATTTACAGCAAATCCAAGCTCAAGAAACATGTAAACCTAATGAACCCGTGAAAACACCCCAATGCTGGAGTCAGACTATCTGCAGGGCATTTGAATGACAATTCTAACAAAGGTCACACGGGCAGAAAGACTATGAAGACAGAGATGGTTATTTTAGGGCAAAATGAGCTCCAATCTTTGACACCCTTTTTGATGGCCTTTTATTTCAATGTGATTGTTTCTGCCACCTGTAGAGGTTTCTCTGACCAAAACCCACTGAATGCACTCCTACATCAAGTTTTTTTTTTTTTTTTTTCCTTCTCCTACTAAGACAGCCCCTAAGTTCCTGGAAGAGGAGGAAGATGGTACTGAGACAGAGTATGTGTGCATCAGACTAAATAGACCCTGAGACGTGCTTGAGAGGATCCCCTGACAGGAGCTACACCACGACAAACTTACTGGCAAGGGCTTCCCTTGGAGCCTTCTACCGTTTAATCAGGAAGCATCTACCTGACAGGGTTGGGGGAAATGTCTTCTTGTGAACGATTCCATCAGCCTCCTGAGGACCCTTTATGACTTACATTCTGCATGGGGCCTGGACATCGAGAATAAGCCAAGACAGATGCCAGAGTCAGGCTCTTACTGTTTATTTTCTCTGATGAGAAAGCCAAGGGTCAGCATTCTCTGACTGCCTCCCTTAATGTGAACTACCTAAATGAGTTATTGCTGCTTCACATTTCTGAATTTTGAGTGGGGAGCTGTAAGAAGAATAAACTAAGAGGATAACTAATGATGAAGCTTGATCTCTGGCAGTGGATAGGGAAGATCAAAGCTGAACTGGATTATACTTGGAGCTGGCATTGCTTGACCACCTTCCTATCTGTGCAAGGTGGCTGTCTACCAAAAACCCCTGCTCCACTTCCACAGAGCACAGCTTACCCTAGAAAATTGGTGCCCAGTTAGTCAACATATTTCCTAGCCCCTCCTGCATCACTTGGGGTCTGAAAAGGTTCTTACCAATGAAAGGTGAACAGTTAAGTTTCATGTCTTTAAACTATTTTCTTCCTCTGCTGGCTGGTTATAAAGAACTACCAAGCCATAAGAAATGGCAAATCCATAGGATGAAGAAATCTAATCCTATGTAGAGGAAAGCTTTCTAATAACCAGGAATACGCACATAGGACTGTCACACTGAAAGTGAAAATCACTCAGTCATGTCCGACTCTTTGCAACCCCATGGACTGTAGCCCACTAAGCTCCTCTGTCTATAAAATTCTCCAGGCAAGAATAATGGGGGGAGTAGCCATTTCATTCTCCAGGAGATCTTCCCAACTCAGGGACTAAACCCAGGTCTCCCACATTATAGGCAGATTCTTTATCATCTGAGCCACCTGGGATTCTGATAACCAGGAATAGTCACACAGGACTGGTAGGTTAGTGAGAAATAAACATCCAGTGTGTTCAGTCACTGCCTTTTGGTGAGTTATTTGTTATTTGGTGAATTATTAAGTACCTTGATCTTGTGTTAGTTTAATTCACACCGTGGACCAATAGAAATGAAAGATAGTGGGGAAAGAAACCAAAATTTGTGAGTATCTACTAATATTTATTCTGAATCTGGGTCTACGCTACTCACTCTGTCCTTGTACTTTCATGCAAGCACTCTAGTATCACATCAAATTCCATTTCATTTATCAAATTTCCAGAGAATGTCTAGTAGACTAAACCTGAAAATCAACCCTTGAAGATACTCCCATTTCCTTTGATTACTGAATAATTTGATTCAACCATTATCTATTGAGCACCAATTATATGCCAGACATTATGCTAGACCCAGCAATACAAACACAGTGCCCTCCCTCAAGGAGCCCGTTTGGCTTCCGTTTCCAGTCTCATTCTAGCACTCTTTCTACAAGAAAAGTCATGTTTTGACTCACACAGAAAGGAGAAGAGCATATGCAAAATCTTCCGATGGTTGGGCGAATTTAGCGACATCGATGCTTGTAGATATACAATCTGTGTCATATTTGTATTTATGTATGCATCTCAGCTCTATTTCTTAGTGGCTGCTACTCTCCAAGTCATTTGTGTCCTTTTCTAGCAAGTAATTTATTGCAAATCTCATTTTTTTAAATGTAAAATCAAGCTTCCACGCACTACTAATCCAGGGTCTAGTCAGGAGCCCCAGTGTTGGTTTATATTTGCTTCTGTAGGTTCCTCTCACTGTACTATTGCCCTGCAGAGAAAGATGGCTCCACCCAGGTGGCCCTGGTCTTTGGTAGGCCAGCTTCCAGTTACTTGTTAGACAGCTTAGCCAGTTGGCCCTGCTTCACAGTGAAACGTTAGAGAATTTCACTGATGGAGCTATATGGCCCAGAAGAGTTCCAAGCAAGTAACAGGCACTCGCTGTATTTATATGGAGTGAAAGAATGAATGAATGAAAGACAGGCACCTCATGTTATTATCTTGACCACTCGAAAGGCTTGGTTTTTTCTTCTGGAGTTGCATTGGCCAATCACTAATCCCAGGGACAGTATATGGCTAGAGATATTGACATTGAATAAACTGATGAGGCCCAAGGATGACAAATGGGTCTATCCTGGCATGTCAATTTTGATCTATCAATATAAGTTCCTGGGACGGATTCTGAGGTTTGGTGGAAAATGACTAGCCTGCTGGTAACAGATACCATGGATGTGTAGGGAGGTGTGACCATGTGAGTGCCGGGTAATATCATTCCTGCTCAGGTCCTTGGCGACAACCTGGTCCAGTCCTGGATTGTTGCACCTGGATGTTCTCAGCTATGAGATCATCAGGTAAGCAAATGTGTTAATGAAAGCAATCGGTTTTTAAAAAGATGAAACAAAAGCTTTACAAGCTCAGAGTCATTTGAATATAAGAATTTTCTTGCCTAAAGAAAGGATGGCGGATTAAATGGCCGCAATTGTTGCTCAATCTCACAAGTCTATGCTGGCAACCATGGCCGCCCAGCAGGTACTTATAGCCAATTTGTCCCCCAGGGCTCGCAGTACCCATCCCAGGCTGGGAGTATGAGCAGCAGTTAATACATTGGGTTTTTGGATCCAACAATGGGTTTTTTAGTTCCAACAATGGATTTTAACATATAAGCAATGATTTTTTTGATGACTTGGGTCCCAGACTCCCAGATTGATGACTGATTCACAACGTTTCAATTAACCTAGGTTCTATATTCTGGAAAAGGTCTAAGGAACATCTACTAAAAGAGAAAGACAGGACTTCCCTGGTGGCCCAGTAGCTAAAACTCTGAGCTCCCAATGCAAGGGGCTTGGGTTTAATCCCTGGTTGGGAAATCAAATCCCTCATGCTGCAGCTAAGAGTTCACATGCTGCAAAGAATATAGAAGATTCCACATGCTGCAACAAAGGCCTGGTGCAGCCAAATAAGTAAATAATTTTTTTTAAAAAAGAGAAAGGAGAAAGAGGAAGAGGAAGTGTGCTTTCTCCTCATTTTTTGATCAAAGTGCTGCCTTAAACAACATTTTTAAATGGGCCAGGTTTTTTTAGTCCCAATGCTACCTTCTCTCCTAGAAAAATCTTCTACCATGTATTGCTTTTCTCCCCAAAAATCAATTCCTTCAGGGTGTTCTAAGCCTAACATTTTCCAGATTCATCTAAACTTAGTCTCTACCCTCTCCGCACTTCAGTATCTCATGACGTAAAATAGTCCTTGTCCTAAGACAAATCAAAAGTTTCCATAGATTTTAGAAGGAAAATAAATCTGATGCAGCTATTTCATGCTAAAGTGTAAATGATTTATAGTCTATTCTTCCCATAGAAGTTTGCATTTCTAATGGGGTATTACAGAATCAAACTGAATCTCCAATCGGTACACTTTCCAGCAGCACTGGAGAGCAAAATGAACCTTTCAGCAGGAGCCAGCAGAGGGTATCTGGAGGCAGGAGGACCACCTCAAAGTCAAATAACTATGCCATGGTATCTGCTCTTGTTCTGCTTCTCCTCTCCCTACAGGCAGGTTTCTGAAGCTGCCACTTTCTTTCCTTTAGAATTTCTTTCCTGCTTCTATTTCTGACTTCATACACTCTGTATAAACTTCCAAAAAATTTAATAGCTTTCTATCTTAGCAGAAGCAGAAGATAATTCTGCTGTCTTTCTAGGGAAGACATAAAGGAGTCAAGAAATGCATATATTCCTATATTCCCTCCACAGAGACCCCATAAATTAAAAATAAAACAAAACAAGACTCTAAAGATAACAGTATAAGCCCATGCAGCGGAAGAGGCATGTCAGAAAGCTGTCAAAACATTGAGGACAAGGGCCTTCATCCTTTGAACACGTTAAAGTCTAAAGTTACCCCCCCTTACTCTCATTTAGGCTTTTTCAGCATCTCCTTTAGGATAAGAATATAGGCCACTTTCTTACATGGAAAACACAACCGTATAGGTTGTCAATTAAAAACACTTTAACAATTCATTTGCCAATGTCCAAATTAGAATTTTAACCTATAATAAAAGATAAAAGATTAAAAGTGATCTTCCTAAGTCATACTAAGAGGAACTCACCAGAAGGGAAGAGTTCTAGTAAGAAAGTGAGTGAGTAGTGCATTCTTAGGCTACTTTTCCAATGGAAGAGGTCACACAATAAAGGCATGACCTTCTGACCCTGGCTTTAAACTTTGCATTTATACCTTCTTTTTCCAAGTGCAGTAAGAGGGGCACTTTTGTTACATTCCATTCTTTTCTTCTTGTCTTCCTTTCCTTTCTTCCAGAAGTCGGTTGGCGCTTTTACCCACCCTCCATCGTCTCCCATCATGCTGTGCAAAACAGCACCTGGGGCAGCAAGCAGAGCTTGAGAGTGGTCCAAAGGAAAAAAAAAAAAAAAAAGGAAAGAGGAGGGAAGGTGGCGATTGGCTGGAGAGGAGGTAATAATTTGTAATTGCAATACTTTCATTACTGTCTTTTAGCTCTTTGCAGAGTAATGTCAAGAGCTTCGTCTTTGTAGTGTTATTGGCATTTTTCATCATATTCATGAAGTGTGGGTCAATTTTCTTCAAAAGGCGCACTTCGCCAACTTGCTACAGAGACAGACAGTAATAAATTCTACTAGTGCACTGTGAAGGCTTCGTAGCTGCAAGCAACAATAAAAAGCAATGAGCTGGGTGTCACTAAGTAACTCCAGTTTACACTGCATTTTCTTCTTTTATTGAAAACTCAGAATATGAATTTATTAATGAATACACAGGCATCCTTTGAAGAGGGGGTGGCAATGTGGGAGGAGGAGGGGTATGTGGTGGGTTGGGGGGCGGGGATTGGAGGTGAGACACCATGTCAATTTATTTGGTATTCACACTGTGTGTGCCTATATTGTATTGTTCCATCATTTCATGGCCAGGCTTACCTTGTTAGGCTGTGGCCCTCCAGAAAAAACCTGAGCTCATATAGCAACACCTTGACGTGGATCTACAGCTGCTCTCGCTGTGCCTGTCTCACCTTTAGCCCCGGCTGTCTACTGCCGCCTTTCATTTTCCACATTCATACATCAATAAGCTTTGCATGCTGACACCTAATTTTGCAGGCTACTTTGGTTATGGAGGCCGTGTTTTGCATATCACTACCCACCCCCTTCTGACACCTACTGCCTTTAAAGGGAAATGAGGAGAAGAGAGGAAGAGGCAGAGGAAAGAGAGGAAGAGAGCTCAAGAAAGAGAAAGCCGCTTTTCTTCTCTGCCTAATCAGAGAGTTCTTTATATTTGTCAAAAGCAGATATGCCAAATCAACTTTAATTGATTCCTCGGCGGCGCTCACGGATGATTTTTGAAGGACTGGGCTTGTGTTCACAGACACACTGTTGTGCTTCCAACAAAAAGGAGGTTTCTCCCACAAATCAAATTTTGATGCCAATTAGTTAGCATTTTCCATTCCAATTAAACCGGAGACTTGGAGACCTTTCTGATTTGGGAAGACTTTATATATATTTTATATTTAAAATGCCCTTCAGGGGCTAATAAGCAAAAGGGGGATGTCCATGGGTGGTGATAGACTCCCAGGGGTGGTAGAGAGAGGTGTGTTTGGGGCATTTTTCAGCTCCGTTCCCTTGCTTATTTCACAGAGGTTTGTCAAGCTCATGGCAACCTGTTAAATGACACCACAAATGGCTTGCAGTTAGATGGCTAATGTCATTAGAACCTTGACAATCCATAAATGTTATAATCTAATAGTTTCAAGTTTTTTTCCCTGCCATACCCCACCCTCCAAACTCCCTGAAACCTCACTGTACAGAGAAGAGAGTTGGGAAAGGGACAGAGGGGAAACAAGATTGATGTTAAAAAGAACAAATTGTGATTGATTATTGAGATTATACAAATAAAGGCACAAAATAAAAAGAGAGAAAAACACCAAATGCAATAGAGATGCCTGCACACTCTTATATGTACCTGTGAGCACTCCATTGTGAGAATGTGCCTGCTAATGACGTGTCAGCGAGAATTTCTAAATCTACTAAATTAAGTATTTATCATGTGTACCACAAGCACTTTAAGGGGTGGAAAGTGTCAGTTCACATCCAGTTGCAGTTTTAATTTAATAGTAACTAAAATCGGTATGAAATACCACTAGCAATTACAATGTTTTTTCCTCTTTTTTTCTCCCTCACTTTCCCAAGCTTCCTTTATGTGTCTCCTTATTTTTCTTTTTAGTACAGCATCGATCTTTTTTTTAAATAGATTGTTTGCTTCTTAAGGTCATTGTTTTGCAGGATAAGCTTGGGACAAATCTGGAGAGCCTAAGTAGAGCTTGGACTCCAACTGCCAACCTTTATCTTTGACGCTCCTCTTACTGTCAGCAGAGGTAGGAGCTCAAGTCCACAGTCCTGTGCACACTTGGGTTCATACACATAATCTCAGTGCCCATATTTTGTACCCTGAAGACTTTTAAGGATATGAGATGCAATACACAATGCAAGGTTAAAATATGAACGACACGGATATAACACTTAAGACCTTCAAACATGATCTTCTGTCTTTACTTATTTATCCTCAAAACAAGGGCTTCCCAGGTAGCTCTAATGAGCTTTACGAACCAACCTGCCAAGCAGGAGACATAAGAAATGTGAGTTCGATCCCCGGGTCAGGAAGATCCCCTGGAGGAGGAAATGACAACCCCCTTGCCTGGACAGAGGAACCTAGTGGACTACAGTCCACCGGGTCACAAAAGGATTGGACACGACTGAAGCAACATAGCACGCAGCAAGCCCACATTTTCAAAACAACTGTGTGATGCTGGCAGAGTGGGTGCTCTTGGGTGTGAGGAGCTCAGCTGGGGCCATCCTGGCAATGAGCAGTGGGAGCCTCTGTGTCACAGTCCATCCTCATAGGATTGATGCAAATAAGAGTCAAATAGGATAACGTGCCAGCTATTTAAATGGAAACTTCAGTACCATCTGGCTGACCCCAGTCCTCCTCTCGCTTTCTAGATTCCTACCAAGACACTTTAACATTTCTTATAAGATATTTTGGCATATGCTAGGCACTTTGTAAGGAGAAGGCAATGGCACCCTACTCCAGTACTCTTGCCTGGAAAATCCCATGGACGGAGGAGTCTGGAAGGCTGCAGTCCTTGGGGTCACTAAGAGTCCAACACGACTTAGCGACCTCACTTTCACTTTTCACTTTCACACATTGGAGAAGGAAATGGCAACCCACTCCAGTGTTCTTGCCTGGAGAATCCCAGGGACGGGGGAGCCTGGTGGGCTGCCGTCTCTGGGGTCGCACAGAGTCGGACACGGCTGAAGCGACGCAGTAGCAGCAGCAGGCACCTGTAAAGTGCTCTGCCTGCTATCTCACTGAATCATTACAACTCAAACCATGCCATTTTACAGATGAGAAAAGTGACATTCAAAGGGAGTGGAGTGCATTCCTGAGAAAGCTTCCTGTGTAAGAGGGCTGAGCACGACATCTTCTGGACAAGCTCACCACCAGCCCTGAAAACAGAGATTATGAGGATGAGTGAACACCACTCACGTCCGCACAGTACCGCACTGCTTTGTCAATTAGCACGCGTGTTTCCATAATTGTTATACAAGGGGGAAATTTACAGTGCTAAATGGCCCTCAAATTCACACTTTCATGTGAGTTTTTGTCTGGTGGTATGTCTAGTATTAGCATGGATGACTGCCTCTGACATCTCTTTGCCTCTGAAGACAGAAACCACTAACATGATGATGGGATGGGCACAGGAGGGGAAAATGCTACCTGTTTGTCCTTCAGGCTAAGATGTGTGTGCTGTGCATGTGCTCAGTCACTGAGTTGTGTCTGACTTTGCAATCCCATGCACTATAGCCCACCAGGCTCCTCTGTCCATGGGGATTCTCCAGGCAAGAATACTGGAATGGGTTGCCATGCCCTCCTCCAGGGATCTTCCCAACCCAAGGACTGAAGCCAGGTCTCCCGCATTGCAGGTGGATTCTTTATCATCTGAGCCATCAGAGGTAGATAGATAGACAGACAGATAGACACAGCCTGACCTTATTATTTTTATATTTTGCAAGGGTAAGTTTTTACTGCTTCGTGTTTACTAGATGTCTATCATTCCTTCATGTTGATCTCTGTTTAAACAGGTATATTTTGGGTGCAAACTCACATTTTCAAGTTTCATGTTTCACATTGTATGTGCCCACCTATCCCTAAGGAGAACAAGGGTGACTGTGACTAGAGGACTACAAGAGAGATTTATTTTCATCTTGAAAAGAATTTTTTTAATAAAAATGAAAATAAAAAACTCCAGGATTTGTGAATCTCAAAATGGTTCACTCCCTCATCAATTTAGGTAATTTGGGATATGGTTTAGTTTGAAGACAGAGACTGGATGAGACTGGTGGTATCTCAAAGTCATAGTCTTTGATTGTGTGAGTATATAATCCTTAGCCATCACACACACATATATATGTGTGTGCACCACACACTGACCCATACTTATGTTCATCCATCAAAGAAAGAAATACACAGATCACAGTATGGGATCCATATAAATCTCTAAGCTATCAGATAACCAAATGGTCTTCTATATTACAAAATATAAGTGTTAGAAAAACCCTTGATGATTGGAAACTTCTACCATTTCATTTTACAAATCAGTAAAAAATGGTTTGGGAGGTTAAGTAATCTGTCCAAGGTCACACAGCAAATTAAACTGATAATTATGTACTTCCATTTCATAATATATTCACCCTCAAAAAACAATATTTACTATTTCTAATGCTATTCAGAAGAATAGCTCATAAGTATAAAGAAGTACTTACATATTCAATATTTATATCTCCACCTTGTTCTGTAAATCACTTAAGATACCCAGGCATTTGCAAAACAACTGTATAATGATGATGATAGCAAAATTTTGACCAATATCATGATTTAGACCAAATCCTCATCTATTCGTTTAAATAAGTTACAAGATTTTATTATCACACCTTAGTTTTTTAAAACTAATAAAATATAATATAAAGCATAAATCTATCAAGATAGATAATGCCCCTGGACAGAATTGGAGTAAATATAATGGCTCAAGTCTTGGCTTCTAGACAAAAGGGAGCTGGCTCTTTTTTCCTAAGTCCTTTGTGTTTTTTAAGGAAATACTACAAAGTCACCCCCAATGATCCAAGAATCTCAGACATTAATCCATAATACAGTCTCACACTAAGAAGGCTTGAGAGTGAGAGTGCCTTCAAGAGCCAGAAATGGGGTTAGGTGATAGGACGACAGACAAGGAGTAAATAATGCAGTCCATTTGCCTTTCTTCAGAAGGATACAAGTTACAAATCTGACAATATAAGTTTTGCCAATGATGTGAAACAAAAGGGCCTCTAGTACCTACTGGTGAGAATAAATTGAGTCTATGACACTATACATAAGGAGAGAGGCTATGGATTAAGGTGTAAATTCAGAAGTTCAGTGTCAAGATGGTATTTCAAGTCAAGAGATCATCTTAAAAGAATAAACTGATGGAAGCAAGGAATTCCAAGACTTGGAGGCTACCAGTATGTAGAGAGGTTAAAAATTTGAGGAAGAACTATTAAAAGAGACGGAGAAAAGAAGAAACCAGGGAAAATTATGCCTCAGGAGACAAGCAGAGAAAGTGCTTCATGACACTTTATCAACTGTGTAAAAGCTACCGGTGATTCAAGGAAGATGAGGATTGAAATTGACCTGGCTTGTGAGCTGACGTAGGCTTACAAGATCACTGCTCTCAGGAGTTACTGTCTATTAATATAGGATCTTGGGAACCAGATGTTAATTATAGTATTACTAATCATTGTGTTATTACCATATAATACATAACATAAAGCTGTGACAGCCCCTATGTGCCAAGTGTCGTCCATACCACTGTGGAGGTGGATATAATTACCCAAAATCACAGATGAGAAAAGTTAGGTGCTGAAAGGTTAAGCAACTTACCTGAAGTCACCTAGCTAGAAAGTCTGAAACTGGGATTCTGTATCTAAAATATAAGGCAGGGTTGCCCATAGACCTAAAAGGCCAGATGTCTAACATCTGGGGTATTGTGAAGGAGACTGGGAGCCTCTCTCTTATTGACTGAGAGTACCATCAGCTGACACTTGGGCCCGTTGATCCAGCCAGGATAACCCATCATCCTGGTTAGGCACAGACAGAGGACTCTCCTGAGATGTAGGACTTGGGGTACTAAAACTGAAAACATATTGGTTTCCTCCATCCAGTGAAACCTTCCCTACGCTTATAGGGGAGAAAGCAGCCACAGTCACTTGGTGGAGGCTTGCATCCTGTGTGAGCTTCCCTGGGGTGGTCCCAGAGCCCCTGTAGAATTGTGAGCCAGTTTTCCCATCTCTCCTCACCCTCCCGCTAAGTGGGACTTTGGAGCTGGGAACCAGAAGCAAGGTCACTCTCCCAGGCCTCTTTCATTGATGAACCTGTTCACGAGACTCCCTTTGGCTTCCTGCCACAGCCTTCTGGGAAACCCAAAGGTGCACCCCCCATGGTGCCAACCCCCACCTCCCCTGGGAACTTCCTGGGCATACTGGGGCCTGTTTGTCAAATTCCCTCTGATCTACCCAGCTAATGAGGTCAAAATAGCTACGTCCATAAGGGATACATTTTCTCAATGGGAACATATGCCTCAGAAAACACATTGAAAATATTTATCTTTTCTCAGAGTACAGGCAGAGCAATATAGAATACTAGCTTGTAAAAATGCTCTTTGAAAAGCAGAAGAAAAAAATCATAAAACATAGGAAATGAAAAAGGAATCCTCCCAAACCATGCTGCCAGTTGCCATCCGGGAGATTTTCTCGTTCCATTTGGAAAGCTTTGTTGCAAGCTCAGTTGATAATATATTGAAGAAAACACACATGCCTCAGAATTGCTGGGCCTTTCTCGGGCTTGAGAGAGACCTCACTGCCCTGCCTCGGCATGTTGGAAGGAATGCCTGGCTTGGTCCTCACTGTGGCTTTCCCGAATCCCTCTGTCCAATCCTACATCTCTCTGGTCTTCACCTCTTTCATTCTCTCTGAGCCCAGGACGCAGATCACAGGAGAGTTGATTAAAACATGGACTGAGATCCTGAAGACAGCTTCCCTGGGGCCTAGACTGAGTTGCTAACTTCTGGAAATCTGAGCCTTGCAGGAGAATGAAAGTGCCCTGATTACACAAGGTTCTTCATGGAACTCGGGCCATTCAGACTCCTGAACATCTCCAGTTCCCTCTAGTTCAGAGGTTCTCAACTGGGGATGGTTTTGCTCTGCCTCCCTGAACAGTTGGCAATGTCTGGAGACATGATGACATTAGGGGTTGTCATAAGTGGTAAGGGATGGAAGGGTGGATCCTGTGGGTAGAGAATAAGGCTGCTACTAAACATCATACCATGCACAGGACTGCCCCCACAACGAAGAATTATAGGGTCAAAAATAGTCATAGTGCCAAGGCTGAGCAATTCTTCCCTAGATACTTCCTTTTGTACCATCACCTCATATTCACCACAAATAGAATAAATTTCATCCTCATTTTCCCCCAGACTTATCTCATCTTCTGATATCTTAATTTATGTTAATGTTACTACCATTTTTCTTAGTCACTCAACTAGAATTCACAGGCATTTTTTTTTTACTCTTTCCTCTCCTTTACCCTCTGACACACACATACACACTCACACACATACAGAGTCCCCATCTAATTAGTTACTAAGTCATTTGAACCTGCCCAAGGGAATACTTTTCACTTATTCTCATTTCAATCTGTCAAATAATTTCTCTATCAAATTATATCTCTATTTCATAGACTCTAGATTCTCGTCTCTTCTGGTGTTTCTCTGTTTCAACCTATATTAATCAGTGTAAGTTAACTGCTATAACAAACAACCCCAAACTCTTAACACAGGAAATTTTTATTTCTTACCCACATTAAGTCCAATAGGTATCAAGAGAGAGGGACTCTGACCCACATATTCAGTAACTCAGGCTCCTTATAACTTGTGGCCCGACCAGTCCCCAGAATTTTGAAGTTTTCAGTCATATCTTTAGCTCCTGGCTAAAAGATGGGAAAGTGAAGGGACCAGGTTATGGACCAGGTCTGAGAGTGGTACCTATCTCTTCCATGGGAGGGGGTTCAGGATGGAGGGCACACATGTATACCTGTGGTCGATTCAAACTGATATATGGCAAAAACCAGCACAATACGGTAAAGTAATTATCCTCCACTTAAAATAAATTAATAAATTTAAAAAATCTAAATCGGGCTCAGATGGTAAAGCATCTGCCTGCAATGCGGGAGACCCAAATTCGATCCCTGGGTCAGGAAGATCCCTGGAGAAGGAAACGGCAACCCACTCCAGTATCCTTGCCTGGATAATCCTATGGACAGAGGAGCCTGGTAGGCTACAGTCCACAGGGTCGCAAAGAGTTGGACACGACTGAGGGACTTCACTCACTCACTCACTCACTGCCACATGACCTCTCTTTGCCCAAGAGGAACTGGGAAATGTAATCTAATTTCATGTTCAGAAAGAAAAGCAAAATGGTCTTGGTGAATTCATGATAGTCTCTGCCATATATCTTTCCTGTGCACTCTTAAGTATTCTTTCTCAAATACCATTTAATAACAACTACCACATTTTCATTCTGTTCAGAAACTTTTTAAATAAATTCTCAATTATTTACTTAATAAAGACCATTATTTACTTGATAAAAACCTCAGTTTCATCACTAATTAAAAAAATCACCATCTGTCATCCCCACCACACCTGGCCCCACCACCCAAGGAAATCAGTCATTGCAGGCATCTCCATCCCTTGCATATTGCCTCCCACACCACCTCTGTGCCTTTGCCCCAGCTTTTCTCTATTCTGGAATCCTCTTATCTACTTCTGTAAGCAGCCAAGCCTACAAATCCCACCCTTAACCCTCCAACCTACACCGACATCTCATTCTCTGCACTTCAGTAAGGAACAGCACTCTTGAACTCCATCCTGGCCACATCTCAGCAATGGTGCTAAGCATGGAATACTACCTTTCATCTGTGTGACTTCGTACACTCTTTCCAACAACCCAAAGGTAACTACTGTTCTTCTTATTTTTTCTCTTTTAAAGAAATGAAAATCAGAGCTCAGAGAGGTAAAACAACTTGCCACCATCACACATCTGGCAAATGGTGGAACTCCAACCTCCCAACAGGCCCACACTTCCTCTGAAACAAACATCCCCACTGTCTTCTCCTGAACTTCCTATTACTGATATCTCCTCGTGGGTTCTGAAAGAGGAAGACAAATCTAATACAAATAAGGCAGTACTAGAAAGATGTCCTTTTATGCTATAGTTGTATGAAGGGGATAAATCACCTGCCTCCCTCTAGCTGAACCTGAGCAGAGGCAGCAGGCAGAATGAGCCAGCTTCCGTGGTTTGCATGGCATTCCAAACGTGGAGTCAGTAGGTCCTAGCAGGGATGCTGGCAGATAGTACAGAGTGTGTTCTTGCCAGATTATTTGGGCCAGGGACCTGGTGGGCCAAGCCATCAGGGACGCAGCCATGGTGGAAAGGTCAGACAAGGGAAAGAGGAGCTGTATGCTCCTGAAAGATGCATTCATGTGTGAGAATGGCTGCTGTATGGGTGGAGATGTGTGCCCAGCATGGCACCACAGAGAGAGAGGAGGGAGCTGGCCTCCTGGAGAAAGCCCGCATAGGACCTATGCAAAAAGCCCTTGCCATGCCAATGGCTGGTTCAGCCACGTGAAAGAATATTTCTTTCCTTAGTGGAGTCAACTTGGGCAAGTTACCCACCTCCCAGTTCCTCTGTTCCCTTGGATGTAAAGAGGCTGTGACTCATGACTTACTTTCTAAGGCGACTGCGAGGATTACATGAATTAATACATGCAATGTGCTCAGAGCCTAAGCTCATATTATTGTTTCTATATCTTGTAAAATAATGAAGATATTCCATATCTAACTGGAACACATAGTTTTAGCTTTGCCATCACAGATCACAGACCCAGAGACTATATCAGACTCTTTTTTTTACTACAAAACCTCACGTCCCTTGGCTGCTTGAACACCCTATTGTCCATGCCTGCCTTACCCATAGGACAGGTAAGGGGTAAGACTGAGAGGGAGACTGTTCATGCAGGGCAGTGAGGAACCCTTACCCCACAGTACCTTCTACACCTACCCACCAAGGCACCTGAAATACAACCGCTGGCAAGATTCTTTTTGTTTCAGAAATAGTTCTGAACCCTGTGGACATCAGAGATTTCCTTAGAATCTGACCATAGTATGGACCTACCCACACCCATGCACACAAATTCATATAGACACACAGAAAAATTCCCTTGTAATTCGGCATATAGTTTCAGAGACTCTACAGCCTAGCCCAGTTTAGCAAACTCTGGCTGAAGGGTATTAGCTGTATAACCGTGGAACTAAATTTGTTTTTTTTCCCTAACAGCAGTTTTGTGTTGAGGGAAGAAGTAGGTGTTAAGTGTTGCAGATTATCACATAATGATGAGAACCATAAGTTGAGTCTAGCTCTCAGTTGAGCCCCATCCATCTCCCAGAAGGAACAGGGACTCACGTGTGAATCCCACACCTCTCCTTTCTGTGCTCACAAAACTTAGTCACCAACAACTTCAGTAGGCCCTTGCTGGTATATTACACTCACCCTCAGCATCCCTGAGAGTCACCTGGGAACCACAGAACTCTGCTGATGTGTCCACCTGTGCCATGAAGGCTCCTCCTTCTCTCCTGTCAGTAAAGAGACAAGGCGAGTTCTGCTAGGACACTACTATGTCCCCGCCCCACCCAACCTCCCTCAATTCCATTTTCAAGGTCATGACCTGCACTACATTTTCACACAAACCTAGACAGCAAGCAGAGACATTATTTAGCCAACAAAGGTTCATCTAGTTAAAGCTACAGTTTTTCCAGTAGTGATGTATGGATGTGAGCGTTGGACTATAATGAAAGATGAGTGCCAAAGAATTGATGCTTTTGAACTGTGGTATTGGATACAGCTCTGAAGAGTCCTTTGGACTGCAAGGAGGTCAAACCAGTAATCCTAATGAAAATCACTGGAAGGATTCACTGGAAGGACTGATGCTGAAGGTGAAACTCCAGTATTTTGGCCACCTGATGTGAAGAACTGACTCACTGGAAAAGACCATGATGCTGGGGAAGACTGAAGGCAGGAGGAAAAGGGGACAACAGGGGATGAGATGGTTGGATGGCATCACTGACTCAATGGATATGAGTTTCAGCAAGTACTGGAAGTTTGTTATGAACAGGGAAGCCTAGCGTGTTGCAGTCCATGGGACTGCAAAGAGTCAGACACGACTGAGCAACTGAACCGCATTCTTGCAGCCTTTTAAACTCTGTGTTCCTAGAGTGGCCAGGAGATTAAGGATGAATCTTTAAATGAATTCCAGAATGAAAACCATTCAATTCTGTTCACTGTGCTTCCTTGTCACCTGCAGAACCCAAAGAAATCAAGCAGGCTCTCCTGGCAACTTGTATTTCTATCCCTAAGTAATCTGTGACATGGGTCTAGAAACAGAATGAGAATTTCAGACCCTGAAGCTTGCCCTAGTCCTTCCCTTTGGAAAGGGACACAATGCAGATAGTCCACAGAAGTAGAAAAGCTTGTGCTAGAGTCTAAAAAGCCATTTCCTCTGTAACTCTGAGCCCATGGAAGGAAGGTTCTCCCCGCTGGGACCTCAGCCCTGAGCACAGTGGACAAGGTAGAAAAGTTGCTGCTTCCAGGGCACTGCTCAGGGCAGCCTGCAGGCAGGATGGGGGAGAGGGAAAGGACCACAGTGGGAATGGAAAGGAGTTTTTACTTTTTATACGGAACCTTGCTATTTCTGGCTTCCCAGGTGGCACTAGTGGTAAAGAGCCTGCCTGCCAGTGCAGGATACATAAGAGATGCTTGTTTGATACCTGGGGTTGGGAAGGTCCCCTGGAGGAGGGCGTGGCAACCCATTCCAGTATGCTTGCCTGGAGAATCCCATGGACAGAGAAACCTGGAAGGCTACTGTATGTGGAGTCTCAAAGAATCGATACAACAGAAAGGATTTAGCACATGCTATTGCTATTATCACTATTCAGGTTTCTTTGCAGGAAGAAGAAGGTGACAAAGGGAACCAGGTAAAGACTATGGGGTATGTGAGGCCTTTCTAAGCATAGTTGTGATTTTAAAGAATTGGCTGAAGTACACAATGTGGGAATCATGTTGGATGGATTCTCAGAGTTTTCGGTGGGTATGCCCATGTCCACACAGATGTGTTTGGGAACACGCATCTGACATTGCACAAGCCTTTGTATATCTGTGTGTGCATCTATGTTTACACTCATGGGTTTTATAAGGAATTGATGTCAGGAGTCTACTTGTGTAGGTATACATTTAACTAACAGAGAGAAGTAAATTAGGTTGTACAAAGCCATAGTGGTGTTTTACAAAGCAAGTGTTTTTACTCTTTAACAATCCTGCCTTTTCTATTCCATGCCTTTAGATTCACCTGGAAAAATACTGACATCTCCATTCAGTGATGGAGAGGGTGCTGCTTTTGAATGGAAATCTGAGCGTTACTTCAACCTGAGAGTATAAACCAAAAGTCAAAGAACTACAGCCCCTGCATCAAATCCAGCCCATTGGTTTTCCCCTACAACAGCAGAACTGTACAGCTGCAGCATAGACCACATAGATCAGTAAATTTGGCCCTTCACTGTAAAGCTTGAACACTTCTACCACTCGCCTTATTCCACCACCATAGTCACTAGTCATTTCACCAAGGCCAAAACTGACAATGGAGCAGACTCCTGCATGCTCAACTTTAACTTTGAATTCAAATTCAACAGCAGAAATTCTCTGGGATGCTACTGGGATTATCCTTCTTCTGTGGCTCATATTTAGGATGGAAGAACTCAATTTCTCCCATAACCAGGGGAAATGCTGAAGGCAGGACACTGACTTTCAGAGCAGACAGAAGTTAGCTCACCAGGAAACTCTGGATCAGTTTCTTATAATCTCTGGACCTTTATATCTCATCAACATTCGCCCAGCTTCTCAGTTCTGTTCAGTTCAGTCGCTCCGACTGAGAGTTGTCTCTGACTCTTCACGACCCCATGAATCGCAGCACGCCAGGCCTCCCTGCCCATCACCAACTCCTGAAGTTCACTCAGATTCACGTCTATCGAGTCAGTGATGCCATCCAGCCATCTCATCCTCGGTCGTCCCCTTCTCCTCCTGCCTCCAATCCCTCCCAGCATCAGAGTCTTTTCCAGTGAGTCAACTCTTACCATGAGGTGACCAAAGTACTGGAGTTTCAGCTTCAGCATCATTCCCTCCAAAGAAATCCCAGGGCTGATCTCCTTCAGAACGGACTGGTTGGATCTCCTTGCAGTCCAAGAGACTCTCAAGAGTCTTCTCCAACACCACAGTTCAAAAGCATCAATTCTTTGGTGCTCAGCTTTCTTCACAGTCCAACTCTCACATCCATACATGACCACTGGAAAAACCATAGCCTTGACTAGACAGACCTTTGTTGGCAAAGTAATGTCTCTGCTTTTGAATATGCTATCTAGGTTGGTCATAACTTTTCTTCCAAGGAGTAAGTGTCTTTTAATTTCATGGCTGCAATCACCATCTACAGTGATTTTGGAGCCCCAAAAATAAAGTCTGACACTGTTTCCCTACCTATTTCCCNCTTTTCAATATGCTATCTAGATTGGTCATAACTTTTCTTCCAAGGAGTAAGCGTCTTTTAATTTCATGGGTAGGCCTCATCTAATCAGTGAAAACCTGAATAGAACAAAAAAGCTGACTCTCCTTCTAGTGAGAGGACGCTTCTCCGACCTGCTGCTGCTGCTGCTAAGTCACTTCAGTTGTGTTAGACTCTGTGTGACCCCACAGACGGCAGCTCACCAGTCTCCCCCATCTCTGGGATTCTCCAGACAAGAACACTGGAGTGGGTTGCCATTTCCTTCTCCAGTGCATGAAAATGAAAAGTGAAAGTGAATTCGCTCAGTCATGTCCAACTCTTAGCGACCCCATGGACTGAGGCCCACCAGGCTCCTCTGTCCATGGGATTTTCCAGGCAAGAGTGCTGGAGTGGGGTGCCATTGCCTTCTCTGTTCTCCTACCTGACTGCCATGAAATGGGAAATCAGTCTTTTTCCTGCCTTCCGACTTAACAAACATCAGCTATTAGAACCACACCATTGACCCTCCTGGGGCTCCAGCTTGTCTGTTCTGGACTTCGGACTTCTCAGCCTCCATAATTNCTCCTACCTGACTGCCATGAAATGGGAAATCAGTCTTTTTCCTGCCTTCCGACTTAACAAACATCAGCTATTAGAACCACACCATTGACCCTCCTGGGGCTCCAGCTTGTCTGTTCTGGACTTCGGACTTCTCAGCCTCCATAATTGTGTGAGCCAGTGTTTTATAATTTAGATAGATAGACTAGATAGATATTTCATTGAAGAAATCTGACTAATACACTTAGAAAAACTTCCCTTACTCTCAAGAGTTGCTTGGGTGTTGTTTCTGAGTGCAAAGCTGCTCAGGGAGAAGTTAACATCCTATACTGTCCTTCTGATTGTGGTCAGTAACCATCACCTAGACTGTTAGTCCCTAGCTGTAGTAATTTTTTCAAGACACTACAGTCCCTCTCCCATCCTACATTTCTAAAAATGAAGAAAAGATAAAAAGTGTTTTATAAAAGTGTGTAAAAACAGTCATGGTTGCAAGTGCTGTTGGTAATAAGGAACAAAGTAATTTTCTGACTAATACTTCTGCTGGAGAAAATTATGAAAGCTGGATAAAATATTTTCCTTTAAATCTGCTTGAGACTTCTACCTCTGTGAATGTATTAGGAAAGAACAAATCTCGGTCTATAATAAACCTGTTTCTTTTACTTTAACCTTTGTATTGTATTCCATTTGCTTTAAGAATATTGGCTATACCCTGAAATATACAGGATAGTCCAAGACTCCGACCTTTAAGGGTGTGACACTTTTCCATTCATATAGAGATTAAAAAATGTTGCAGAACAGAGAATAACATTGGTCTTGTTGGAGGTTTATAGGAACATTCATGACCTGACTTATGTGGCCAGCTGCAACAATAAAAGATTCCTACAGTAAGCAGTTTGTAACAACCAACCAGCCCCTCCTCCCCTCCTTGCCTTTTAAAACGCTTTGCGGAAAACTTTCTGGGAGTTAGGGATTTTTTTAAGAGTATAAACCACACAGCTACTTGCATAGCCCTATAATAAACCTTTCTATACTCCAAAATTTGATCACATGGACCACAGCCTTGTCTAACTCATTGAAACTACAAGCCATGTCGTGTAGGGCCACCCACCCAAGACAGATGAGTCATGGTGGAGAGTTCTGACAAAATGTGGTCCACTGGAAAGGGAATGGCAAACCACTTCGGTATTCTTGCCTTGAGAACCCCATGAACAGTATGAAAAGGCAAAAAGATATGACACTGAAAGATGAACTCCTCAGGTCTGTAGGTGCCCAATATGCTACTGGAGAAGAGCAAAGAACTAGCTCCAGAAAGAATGAAGAGGCTGAGCCAAAGCAGAAGCNGCCTTGAGAACCCCATGAACAGTATGAAAAGGCAAAAAGATATGACACTGAAAGATGAACTCCTCAGGTCTGTAGGTGCCCAGTATGCTACTGGAGAAGAGCAAAGAACTAGCTCCAGAAAGAATGAAGAGGCTGAGCCAAAGCAGAAGCAACGCCCAGCCATGGCTGTGTCTGGTGGTGAACGTTAAGTCTCATGCTGTAAAGAACAATATTGTATAAGAACCTGGAATGCTAGATCCAAGAATCAAGGTAAACTGGATGTGGTCAAACAGGAGCTAGCAAGAGCGACCATCAACATTTTAGCACTAAGTGAAGTAAAACGGACCAGAATGGGTGAATTTAATTCAGACAATCATTACATCTACTACCGTGGACAGCAGAATTCCTTAGAACAAATGGAGTAGCCCTCATAGTCAACAGAAGAGTCCGAAATGAAGCACTTGGGTGCAATCTCTAAAACAACAGAATGACCTCTGTTCGTTTCCAAGTCAAATCATTCAATATCACCGGAATCCAAGTCTATGCCCAATCGCTAACGCCAAAGACGCTGAAGCTGAACGGTTCTATAAAGATCTACAAGACTCCCAGAATTATCACCAAAAAAAAAAAAAAAAAAAGTCGGCAGCGGGCGCCTGAGGCGGGGCGGCCGAGGCGGTAGCGGCCCCGCGGTTTCGCTGGAGCGCGGGGCGGCGGGGCGGCGGCGGAAGATGGCGAGCTCGGCAAGNAAAAAAAAAAAAAAAAAAGTCGGCAGCGGGCGCCTGAGGCGGGGCGGCCGAGGCGGTAGCGGCCCCGCGGTTTCGCTGGAGCGCGGGGCGGCGGGGCGGCGGCGGAAGATGGCGAGCTCGGCAAGAAGTACTGCGTGTCCTGCCTGGCCGAGATGAGCCCGCTGCGCTTCCGCTGCACCGAGTGCCAGGACATCGAGCTGTGCCCCTGCTCCGAGTGCTGCTCCGCCGGCGCCGAGATCCGCCACCACCGCCGCCGCTACCACGGCTACCAGCTGAGGGACGACTGGCGCTTCACGCTCTGGCGGCCCGAGGCAACGGGGGCTGGACCAGCCCCGAGGAGCAGCTGCTGCTGGATGCCATCGAGCAGTTCGGCTTCGGGAACTGGGAGGACAGGCAACTCACGTCGGCGCTTCCCGACCCCCCAGGAAGTGACGGAGCATTACACATCTCGGTGGCCGAGCAGCAGCAGCTGGGCTACGTGCCTCTGCGGGAGGACTACGACGAGATCCAGTACGACCAGAACGCCAAGACGCTCATCAACAGGCTCTCGGTCAACTACGGCCCCGACGTGGAGATCGAGCTGAAGCGCGCGCACGTGGACATGTACCTGCGCAAGTTCCGCGAGCGGCAGCGGTGCAAGAACATCGCGCGCGACTACAACCTGGTGCCCGCCTTCCTGGGCAAGGACAAAGAGAAGGAGCGGGCGGCGCGGTGCAAGCTCACCAAGGAGGAGCTGCGGCTGAAGCTGCGGCCAGTCTACCAGTTCATGTCGTGCAAGGAGTTCGACGACCTGTTCGAGAACATGCACAAGGAGAAGATACTGAGCGCCAAGATTCTCAAGCTGCAGCGCTACCAGCGCAAGGCATCACCAAGATGGAGGAGTTGGCAGAGTAGAGGCAGCCCGGCACAAGCGGGAAAAAGCGCGAGAACTTGGCGGCAGCGGCGGGGGGGCGCCAAGCGCGACAAGGAGGACGGCCGGGCCGGCGAGTTCCCGGACATCGAGCACCTGCCCAGTTCGAGCTCCTGTGGGACCTCTAGAAGGTGCTGTGCAGCTCGCTGAACCTGAGCCCCGCGCGCTTCANTTTATGGCTGCAGTCACCATCTGCAGTGATTTTGGAGCCCCCCAAAAATAAAGTCTGACACTGTTTCCACTGTTTCCCCAATTATTTCCCATGAAGTGATGGGGCCGGATGCCATGATCTTCGTTTTCTAAATGTTGAGCCTTAAGCCAACTTTTTCACTCTCCTCTTTCACTTTCATCAAGAGGCTTTTTAGTTTCTCTTCACTTTCTGCCATAAGGCTGGTGTCATCTGCATATCTGAGGTGATTGATATTTCTCCCGGCAATCTTGATTCCAGCTTCTACTTCTTCCAGCCCAGCGTTTCTCATGATGTACTCTGCATAGAAGTTAAATAAGCAGGGTGACAATATACAGCCTTGACGTACTCCTTTTCCTCTTTGGAACCAGTCTGTTGTTCCATGTCCAGTTCTAACTGTTGCTTCCTGACCTGCATACAGGTTTCTCAAGAGGAAGGTCAGGTGGTCTGGTATTCTCATCTCTTTCAGAATTTTCCACGATTTATTGTGATCCACAGAGTCAAAGGCTTTGGCATAGTCGCCCAGCTTGTAGTCACTACTATTTAAATCTTGGAGACAATAAAGGAAGCATCATCTGTAATGGTGTGCTTCCTCTGAATCAGTCAAACAATCCTCCTTTCTCTATCCTTCTTGGGGACATAGCTGAGCCCCACTTAGATTCCTGGAGTGTCATGAAGTAACCCTGAGGGAAATGCCAAATTCTATGAAGGAATGTAATTTAAATTCACAGATTACTACAACTGTGACATGTTCGACCATTTTTGTTTACAATGTTGACAAAACTCTCCAATCATCCATTTCTTCTGAGGTAAGCAAATTCAGAGGGATGAATACAGCATGTTAATGTTAGTCACTCAGTCGTGTCCGACTCTGTGCGACCCCATGGACTCTAGCCCACCAGGCTCCTCTGTCTGTGGGATTCTCCAGGCAAGAGTACTGGAGTGGATTGCCATTCCCTTCTCCAGGGGATCTTCCCAACCCAGGGATCAAACCCTGGTCTCCTGCATTACAGGCAGATTCTTAAGCATATTTGGCCTTTAATGCTACTGATTAAGTAGAATCAGAGGTAGAATCTTTGAGAACAAGTGAGCAAGCATATGTTGATAGAGAGTGCATCCTCTATTCATTGGAAACCCAGTCTTTTCTTCTGAATGGAGCAAGATTCAAAAATCATGTTTTGTTGGTCACTTAGCTGAGAACCTGAGTTATGTCCCAGAACCACTTGGCTTCTTCAAAGCTAAAATATCGCCTGTGATTAGCTTTTCTGCCATCAGGAAACTGAAGTCCATAAACTGTGTAAGCCTTGACCTTCTCACCCTAGAGATGCTGAAAACCAAATCAAGGCTTGGCAATATCTTCCCCACTGGGTCCTGTTCCCAAGTTGTAATCAATATGCAACTCGATCTCCTTTAACTCTGACATTAAGAAATAATGACCCCGATGTCATGCTATGTGCCAGGTTTCCTGGAGGACGGAGGGAAGAGATTTGAGGACTTGAGCTGGAGGTGACCTCAGCCTCTGGCTCACCACAGTAATTCCTCCCACTCCTTTACAGAGCTGCAGCCTGGGCACTTCCATCTGACTCTGCACACGCTGCCTTTCCTGAAGAGCCATTTATTATGACACACAACACGAATAAAGGTTGGAACCATCAGCTGTACTCTGATTTGCTATAACTGTCACTTGTAATGCTTGCTTCTCATTTATACACCAAACGAAATTCTACAGCATGACACCAGTACCATCAGATCCACTTCCAAAGGGGAAGGATTTGCTTTCAGCTGCCTCCCTGCTTGGCTCTGATAGGAAGCTGCCTGGAAGCAGGGACTCCAGACCCCATCCTGACGCTGTGCTGGAAAGTAGCCAGTGAGAATGGGGGTTTCCCCTTAAGCGGCACTATGTGCTCTAAATGACGGGTGGTGCTCTTGCTCAGAATCTGACAATGACTGGGGAGCAGCAGATACCCTCCATGTCCGATGTCCTCAAAACAACTGACAGGCTGAGATAAATAAGGTTGTGTACTTCCCCGCTTTCTACCACACTGGTGGGAAGGAGGCAGACCTCATTGTCTATAAGGAAACACATTAAAGGGTGAGTGGAGATGGCTGCATCACAGGCACGCTGATCCTTCAAGGTAAAATTAAGAAAACAGAGGCCAGATGAAAATGGGATGAGGTAAGCACTTTGTCAGAGCAAAGGTTTCCCACATCATGAACCTGTATTTAGGATAGGGTAATATACCTATTTTCACATCCCTTCTATTAACGAGCAATGTATGAGACCTAAAACAATTCTTCTTTCTGAGTCCTCATCTATAAATTGTCAGGCTTATGACCTGACTCTCAGGCCCTCGCCTCATCTGAATCTCTAATTCTGAACTTGATCAGCATGTCTTTTTGGATAGCAAAGTATGTAGCACTCTCCCATGCTCTGGACAAGCTCTTTCTGTCCTGTGGCTAAAAAGAGAACATATTTGCTTTGGGATTGAGGCAGGAGGAAAATGAGCCCCTGCTGGGTGAGCAATTAGGGGTCATTCCCTGTGGACAGAAACTCTAAAATATCAATAGCAGGACAGGAGAAAGAGAGCCAGCGAGAGAAGCCTGGCCCCTGCCCAGATAAAAGATAATAGACCACATACTGGGCTTGCCTGGTGGCTCAGTCTAAAGAATCTGCCTGCTAACGCAAGAGGTGCAGATTCAATCCCAGAATTGGGAAGATCCTCTGGAAAAGGAAATTCATGCCTGAGAAATCCCATGGACAGCCCTGGTGGGCTACACAGTCCATAGGGTTGCAAAGAGTCAGACACAACTAAGCGACAGAGCGCAGATGCACGCGGGCACCTTAAAAAGCGGCTAAACGTCTAATCCAGCTGCATTAGCCCCTCCACAGGCTGATTTCCCAGAAGTTACTGCATCTGCCAAGGCTCAGTTTACCTGAGTCAGAATTTGACTTCTGCATCTATCTAGGTACCCTGATACTAGTACCTGATACTAGGAATTCTGTGATTCATGGTCACAGAATGATGGGCCAAGGAGTCATCAAAAGAGCAGACATGTGAGAGCCTCTGGCCAGAGCAGGGTTAGTTGTCTGGGGTTGGAAAGAGCAAAAGCGGCTCCATCCAGACCAGAAGATGGTCAGTCATACACTCTGTGTTAAGCTGTGCTTGGTCAGCTCTGGTTTTGAGACAAGAGACCCCTAACTCTGCCACTCTTTGTGAGTCTCAGAAATCCCAGGCTGCCCCTGCTCTCCCCTTTCTCTGTCCAATGATGGGCAGAAATTCTGCCCTTCAAATTCCTTCTCTGAGGATATCAATACGGATATTCTTCAGACTGCCCTGTGAGGGTGGTCTCATCCTTACACAGACTATTTCTTCCTGAGTTACAGCAAAACTTTCCCAGTTAGTATTTCTTCTCAAGCTTAAGAACGGCCATGTGCTTTCATAAATGTGGCCCTAAAGAAAGCATTACCCAAGGCCTTTTGTGGGCAGTTTCTCTCTCACCCATTTGGAGCATAATAAGCTTTGGGTTTTAATCCAAAACATGTATATTTCCCTATGTGCAAGAGGGGACAAAAGAGGAGGATATAGTGAAATGGAGGAGGAAGGGACAAAAATGTAAGATGATGTGGCTGCAGTAAATGGAAATAGAGAAAGAGCCAGCTGGAGATGAAGCAACTGAAACACAAGTGGGATTAAACTCAAGACAACGGTGGAAGAACTCACTCAAAAAAGCAGTGTGGTTTCTCCTGGAGAAACCACCAGTGAGTATGATGTGATAATTTCTAAGAACTGGAGACAACTGCTGCCGTGAAAGGTGATAGTTGTTTGAACATAATCATATTTATATCCTTCTGGTCATCTGCCAAATATTCCCCCAATTATATTTCAGTCCTGGCTTCTTTGACATTCCCTGTCTCCTACAAGCCTGGTGGAGCTTTCCACGATTATGTCATTTTATTTGGAATTGTACTGCTTGGATATTCTTCCTCTTGCCCATGCTTTCCATGGAATGGCCATTGGAGGAGCTGTCAGGAATAAAGGCTGATGCTATCCAGGCTCACTGCCCTGTTGATGACCTCCACATGATGTCTATAACACGTGTCCTTAACGTGCTGGCTTGAGGGCTTCACTATAGTTCCAATGCATGTTTCTACTTAATGAAGAGAGCCAAGTGCTTCTGAGATGAAAGAGACTCAGGAGATGAAAAATACAAACTTAGCACTTAAAAAAAAAAAAAATTCCATTCCAAAGCAGGAGACGTCAAAAGAAGGACATAGGGCAATACGATAGATGGGGCTCACTGTAGCCGGCTTCAGGCCAGAAGTGACAGTGACTTGGATGGTTCTAGCAAATGAAAAGTCCAGATTTGAGGGTCAGATTGCCTAATCAAAATGAAGCTGCAACCCAGGTATGGGATATGAGGAAATGTGTTCAGTAGAAGTACAATCTGTAACATCCAGCATCCGAGGCAGGAAAGCATCTGGGCTCACAGTGGTCCACAAGCTGAGAAGATAAAAATGAAGGTGAGAGTGCCCCAGGAACTGATGTCCTGAGATGTATCTTCCATTGAGCCCTGCATCACTGAGTAACCCGAGCGCTCAGTAGGCTGCTAGGAAGACATCTTTAAACAGAAACACACTTGACAAGATTATGTGTTGATTCAGTTCAATTCAGGCACTCAGTCGTGTCCGACTCTTTGTGACCCCATGGACTATATAGCGTGTCAGGGTTCCCTGTCCATCACCAACTCCCAGGGATTACTGAAACTCATGTCCATTGAGTCAGTGATGCCATCCAACCATCTCATCTTCTGTTGTCCCCTTCTCCCACCTTCAATCATTCCTGGCATCAGGGTCTTTTAAAAAAACAAAAATGTTAGAACTAGAGGCTCAGAGGAACCTAACCCCAAATTTCCACTAGTAGCAATGGTTCTGTATTCACTAATTCAGTATTTTGGTGACTTTATGGAATGCAGTTACTCCAAATAATGAGACTTAGGTGATGCTGGTGGTGATTGTTAATTAATAAGTACATTGAAAATCTAAGCAGATAGACCCACAGTTAAGGGACTGCAGAGATCTAGGGAGGCTATCTCAAGGGGCTGCCTCTTTGCAGTCCAGTTTATGACTCTTGAGGGAAGGCTAAGCTACAGACTTGTTATTTTCCTTCTGGGACTAAAAAGAGAACCATAGTTCCCTGCCCTATCATGCCACTGCCTTTCATGATCATTAAAAATACCTTTAAATACTTCATTTCTCCCCCTTAAAGTGTCCCGAGCATGAGGGAAGCTATCCTTCCACATAACCTTGCACCAAAATAACAAACACATTTGAATTTGGCTTCTCTTTTCTTCCCTTTTGGGTGTTCAGAAATAGCCAGTTACAAACACATGAAGGCATTTGCCTCAGTGGTAAATATGTCTTATGTGTCGATTTCAGCAGGCAACTCTCTGCAGACGTGCACATGTGTGCTCATTTCCTGCCCTCCATTTTTTTTTTTTTTTTGGTTGTGGACATATGGTGAGCAATAGTTGGAATAGTTATTCAGGGCGCAGGCTCTCCTCTGGGATCCGTGGGACAAACCTTGCTCCTTCTGTCAAGTCAGAATCAGCAAGAATGTAGTGAGGACTGCAGTGGGCAAGGGGTTTAATTATACGGGTGTGCTTACCACTAAACTCAGAATAAAATCATTATCAGTCCTCTACAGCATGTTAATGGTCAAATGGATGATAAATTATGAAGCAGTTCACGGTTTTTAAGAACTTAACCATGATCTAGATATTGTTCTATGTAACTTATCAGAAAGTATGAAAGTGTTAGTCACTCAATCCTGTCTGACTCTGCAACACCATGGACTGTAGCCTGCCAGGCTCCTCTGTCCATGGAATTCTCCAAGTTAGAATACTGGAATGTGTAGCCATTCCCTTCTCCAGATGATTTTCCCAACCCAGGGAATGAGCCTGGGTCTCCCACACTGGAGGCAGATTCTTTACTGTCTGAGCCACCAAGGAAGCCCCAACTTACAGGTATTAAGCAACTTAATTCTTAAACAACCCAAGGAAGGAATGAATGTTATTGTCATTTTATCGATAAGGAAAGTAGGGCAGAGAGAGTTAGTCTAGGCAGGTAATGGGTCTAAATCTAGAATTCAAAGAACGGGTGGGATTGTGATTCAGACAAATGTACTGACTTATGAATTTGAGTTTGAGTTGTTGAATGTACACAGAGTACATTCTCTGCATACTCTCCTTCTATAATACTCCAACCTCACCTGAGAAGGGAGCCAAGCCCTTGGTGTCCCCTTGGCTCTGAAAGATTTGTGCAGCAGGATGCAGCTGAAGATTCTGAACTTCCCCTCTTGCTGTCATCCATGAAAGCCTTAATTTATAGATAAGAGGTGACAGCCAACTCCTGGGGCCCAGAAGCAAGAAGTTCTGAGGGAGCTAGAGACAGGACAAATGGTTCCAAGACTGGGACAAGGAGGATGCTAGCCAGTGTCAGGAAAGCAGGGACCCATGTCCCACTCTTGGTAGTGTTAAGACCTCAGAGAAGAACATCTGTGTGGTCTCCCCAGAAAGGCTGGACCCTAGGCAGTGGGATCCCCAACTAGGTCCTGCAGGCTCTGTAAATCCTGAGAGTGACAGCATCACCCACCTTCCAGGAGGACATGGGTCTTAAGGGAGAGTGGATCTGAAACAGCATGGTAGATTGAAAACCAGAGACCCCTCCTCCATTCTCCAGCTACAGGGCAACTTATAACTCCCCAGGAAAGAGAAGGAATAATCACTGAGATTGAATTTACCATTGTACTGGGCAGTCAGGGGTTTAGAGTCAGATTTTATTGGATTTAAAGAAAATTCTGGAATGGGCCATTTTTGTAGACTTGAGTTGGTAGCACGAGTGTCTTCTACCCATTAGAAATGGTTTGGAGATTTCATAGAGGAAGAGGGAGGACTTGGATTCTTAAAGGAAAAGTCAAGGCCAAGGAGACAGAAGGAAAGACAGACTCTTGGCCAGATGCAAAAGAGGGGCCGCTGGAGAGGAGAGAAGGAAAGCACGAAGTCGAGCAGAGGCCAAGAGCAGCTGGGGTTAGAATGGAAGGATGAGGTCTGTGGGGAGTAGGGTGTAAAGGGCTATGTCTCCAGACCCTCCACCCTGGATCTCCTCCACTTAGCCTCCTCCACTAAGGCCTGTTTATCAGCACACTGTGTCAATATTCTGGCAAGAGTCACTTTGGGCCAGGACTATCGGGCATCATTCTGTGGCACTGAGCAGTTCTGTGTCTTCCTGCCTCTTGGCTCTGATCATGCTATCTCACCACTGCAGTACCTACCCCTTTGTACTCCCCCCAACCCTTCCTCAGCATCGCCACCCCCACCCCACCCCACCAACCAGTCCCTCCACCCGTTACTCATGATGTACTCTGCATATAAGTTAAATAAGCAGGGTGACAATATACAACCTTGACATACTCCTTTTCCTATTTGGA